>CAAKHB010004794.1:52880-71230 GCA_901007665.1 Aeoliscus strigatus
CCCCCCCGGCCGGGGGGGGGGGGGGGGGGGGGGGTGTTGATGCAGATCATTTCCCATCTGCATCCACGCGTCTTTCATGTTTTTGGCAACGATGTCTCAGTCGGCTCGAGATGGCACTTTACATCAGATCAGTGGGACCCTGTGGGTGACACTTTGAACTTTTGATAGTGATATGACAAGCGAGGGTAATAAGGAGGAGACCACGTGATTGGTGCGTCGGTATCAGATTCACAGGGCCATGAGAAGAGTGTGTGGGCGTGTGTGTGACTATATTTCTCAACTGCACAAAAGTCAAAATGCTCAGATTGCAGTTTTCAGAATTACCAATAAAGTAATTCAGCAAACCCTGTATAAAAGACATGTCCTCATGAGGGGATGTTGGATTATTTGACCTAGTTTTATGTAGGTTCACCTAATAAATTGGCGAGTGAATGCATATACATGCATATTTCATTGTGTGTTCAACTCCCTCTGTGTGCACAATTATGCAAATCAACAATCTCAGAGTTATCACCTACTTTAGCCTTGAGCTTGGCATTTTGCTTTTATGAGGGCTTTTCTCAGTGTGTGTGTGTGTGTGTGTGTCTTCCATACGACCATCAAATCAAGAAGCTAAATTGTGTGGCAGCAAACAAAATGTGTTTTCCTCCAGCTGGGCATTGGGATGACAAGTAGCAGAGTTGCACCATGACAGGACACAGTATCCTGCTGTAAATTTAAATTGGCTTGTGTGTTCACCACATGAGGATTTTGTTTTTCCTCGCCCCTATATGCAGAAACCAAATTAAAATCCCAGGAGGGAAGGCTATTTCTCTTTATGATGTTGGAGCTTAAAGCTTAGACTACTTTTTTTTTTTTTTTTTTTTTTTTTTAATTTTTTGATTAATTAATGTAATTTAAGACCAGCATCAGGGAGTAAAGAATTAGATGTAACAGAGTTGCATAATTTAATCAAAAATATATATCTATAATCAGTTACAGTACTGTATAAACACGTGTGGTTTAATTAGTTATATGTGTAGTCATGATGACAACTTAACATCTGAACAATTTCTGTAAAAACCTAGTCTATATGTTTAATGATATGATTTGGGGGTCAGGTTTTTTTTTTTCTAATGCCCTTTTCATCAAAGGATCTCATAGTCCTCACACTAAGATGGACCAAAAGAAAAGACCTTAAGACCTCTTTTAGGTCAGTCAGTCAGTGGATTGTGGATCCTGAATCAAGTCTCTGCGCTCCTTCAGAGGAACTAACTACAGCCACACATTGGTTCAGATACATGGACAACACCCGGGTCAGGATCAAGACTCAGGAGGTTGAAGCCTTTACAAAACACATCAATGAAGACGTCCTCATGCATGAACATCAAGTTCGCGCATGAGGACGTCAGTGGGAACCTCTGGGCTTTTCTGGATTGTTCTGTTCAAACAGGAGAGGACAAGAACCTCAACTTTGAGATGTATAGGAAACACACACACACACAGTTTGAGAGAGGAGTTAAAGAGGCTATTTTTGTTACATTAGAAAAACCTTCTCGGGGGGGCCTAATAGACCATTTATCCAGCACTTACAATGCAGGAGGATCAGTAACCGTTCAGATAGGGTTGGACTTATTCTGTGGATTAGTCATGGGTGTGTTTTGGACGTAACATTCATTCAGCCAATCAGTGTGTCCCCTCTCATTCCCTTTAAAAGCGATGCACCTGGAGTGCATGGCCGATTGCTAGTAAGATAGCAGCAACGGGCGTCAGTTGCGCGTCAGGTTTGAAATGTGGTGGGGACAGGGACACATGACACGCCCAGAGAAGAGCAAGTTCATTTGCTAGTTTGACGGCGAGGGTGCATGGCGTGAAGATGAAAAGTGAGCCTGCAGTTAAATAGCAGTGACACTTGCACCAAGCGCTTTAGGCCATCTAGTCTAGTCAGTCCAGAATTGAAGAAGCTGCTCGGATGAGTGGAGAAACGTCCTCAAGCAAACTACAAGACCAGTTGCCTACGAATTAACCCAGTAAAATTTAGTATGCGTCTGCTGTGTGTTGTAAGTTTACTTTTATTACGTGTGTTTTTATGTCTACAAACAAAATTACCCTTCAGAAAATAAGTATGAAATCGGATCCAAAAACAGAGAATCCATAATAATAATGCAAATTTTAGGTTGAAAATACCCATTTTTTCATGATTTTTCCCCCTGTTCTACATATTTAATGTCTACTTGATGTTGAGTTGCAAACCCTCCCCTTCCTGCAGCTCTGGCTGTAGCATTCATCACGTATTCTGTCCATAACATCGCCTGCGTTCACGGCCATATGTCACATCCCCCATCTCCCTCCATGCACGCGGGGCATTAGGCCTATCAAATCACTTTGTGTAAGCTGTAATGTAATTGCTATGGGCTGTGTTGCTATAACATGATTGCTGTAATCCATTTGTCTGCCTGTACTGCACATGTGATTCCCACACAAGGTCCAACAGGTTAACTAGAGACATTCTCACCATGCACAGCTTGACAAGTGACATGCTTGTCTCGCATGTGCCCACACACAGTCGTGCACTTCATGAGGATTCACAGTATGGGAATTTAAATGGTGCTAATTTGCTAAAAGACATTTTATGAAGGCATATACCCCTGAAATGAATCAGCTATGAATACAAAAAAAGATAAAAAGATAATTAAGATATGATTATAGCCTGATGACATGTCAGTGTTTACATGAAGAATGAAGTCATTACAGAACAAATTAAAATGAACTGATGTCAGGCAGAAACCTTGAAGACAAAGTTCCCTGTCACACCTGTCATGATGGATGTGGGGTGAAGCGACGAGGCTCTGTCAACACATCCAATGCTACAAGACTTAGTCAATACTTTTCATTGATGAAGTATTTGTAGCAGGAACAGGTTGACTCATCCACATATTACTGAACTTGATTTTGTTCATTCGTCAACTTCCATTTGCTCCTGCTGAGGGTGGCTGGAGCCAGTCCCAGCTCTCGGTGGGCATGGTACATACCGGACGAGTCGGCACCTCAACATGCTTTCTGAAATGAGGGGAAGCCTGAGTACCCTGAGAGAATCCACCCAAACACGGGAAGAGCATGTAAACTCCACTTAGAAGGACCGGAACCAGGGATCTTGTTGCTGTGAGGCGCCCTTGCTACTCGTGAGCTTAGCTTACTTTTGCTCAATAAATCTTTTTTTACTTTGAAAGATTCATGTATGGTCTTCACATTGTGTCCTTTGAGTGTCAAGTTGTGACAAAACATAACGGTATCACCACAATCAATCAGTCAATCCACCACACGCTTGGTTTCCCTACTCACAAATATGATGGGTTACGTAATGATCATGATAAAATACAGTTTAAAATACAGTCATGAGAGCACGTTGCCCCTGTGTCTCACATCTGTCACAAACCACCCACCTCTACCAAACAAGATGAGCTTTTAAGAGAGCAGAGCGCAGGGCGTCACATGAGCGTGGGTGTAGTGTGCAGAAGGAGACGAAGGTCAGATTTGTGTTTTCCACTCTGGCATTTCCCTCATGTATAGATTCTACGTGGGAAATCTTTCTACAAGCCTTCCACTATTCAAACCTTTGATGTCATTTGGTTGAAAAACAAAAGAAAACAAACAACAGTTCGGTGGAAAATCGGCATATTGCTCCACCTAACTACAGGCTGATGTATATACTGAATACAAACACTTTAGCACACACGCGATACTGCTGATCTTAGAGAAACAATCAATTGTAGCTTTGAGTCAGAACATGAGACATAATCAATGGCAAAGCTGAACGTCGCCTTTGACTGTTAATACAGCAATTAATCACAGTCCAACATGACCACAGGGAACATCTGCAGCTCCAAGTAATGTGGTTTGTAGGGTAAAGCCCCGTGAGTTCTGGGGAACCGACATTGGTAAAACTAATGAAATCACGTTCTTGGAATTTCCAACTACTGTATGATACCAGCTCTGGCTATGAATAGAAAAAGAATCATGCAAAACAAACAAAACACTTTTATAAGGAAGTAAGATCTGTGGCAGTCACAGCAGCTTCTCCAGCTTTCTGTGTCCTCTCAGTTTACATTCAGAGGACCTATGTCAGTGAAAGTAATACTTCAATATTGCTGTGTCTGGTAGTGAGCTTACCGGGCCGTGGCAGGTCAGAGAGTCACCGTCGGCTCGCTCACATTGGGCATCACACTCCACACAAACCGACCCGTTGGCATACTCGCGGGTATCCCTGAGACGAATGTAGGAAAGGAAAAAGATGGGATGGAAAAAGATGAGGATAGAAAGATCAAAGTTGTGTGTCAGGAGTGTTTTTGTGTGAGATGTCTTTGTCTCCCTGCCACAAAACTGCAAATTTCAACCTTCTCTTTGGAATATTTAACATCTTAAACTTTAACATTCGGGTGGGGTTTTGATCCAAAACGTGTGGTGTGTGTGTGTGTGTGTGTGTGTGTGTGTGAATGCGTGCGTGTTATTGGCATGTTACTTATTTTGGTTTGGTTCTTTTTGATCAGTATAATTCATCCTGCTATTCTGCAGTCTGTTGATTCCTCAGCAGCTACAGTTCCTCTTACAAAGCGAGTTGAGAAGTCCTGAGCTCAGTTTCAAGAAGTTTCATCCCGTGATTCCAACAAAATGTGCATCTTTACCAGGGTAAAGGACGACCAGCATGTCAATCCCATAAAATGGAATCAATCCAAACATTGTTCAATACATCTGCTTTGAACAAAATATACAGTATTCATAATAACAGTAATTTAATTTCAGGACTAGAAGTGCTTTCAAATATTCACACAAACAACACAACACAACACACACACACTTTGCAGCTTATTAACAATACAGTTGTCACTCTACCATACCAAAGTTGAAAGGTAAAGTATCTACAAGTGATTTAATGTTTTCATAAATCCATTTAGTCCTTTGTAATTCAATTCCTCCAGCCAAACGCCGCTAATGGTTCACATGTCATTTCATTTGACCAAAGTGCCACTGAGTTGGCATGTTGACTCTCTCTCCATTGTACAAGGAGAATTACTTTACTTCAGTACTTCACTATTGGACTGAAATGACAAACAGTGTTAAATCCCTACAATTTAAAAATAAAAGGCCGCCACCCCTTCACAGGCTCCAGATCAAATTAGTATTAATAACACTTGATCTATTTCAGAAACTCTCCAGGAGGCAGGGGAGGTAAGCCTGAGCTCGGTGTGTGCTGGAAGAATAAAGCCTGGTGTAGCTGGAGCGTATCCCTCATGCTTGACTTACAGGCTAGAGCATGATGTAATGTTGATCAGAGGGTTTTTTTGTATGTCAAGAACTGACACTAAATGCACTCACAGACCAACACAACTGCATGTTTGGATATTTGTGTTGAATCATGTATGAAATCAACTGACAAGTCATTGGACAAATGAGGGAGAACTGAGTCAGTGAGTCACTCTGCCCACTCCATATTAGTAAAGTCTATTAGTAAAGTGCTCAGTGTTTTTTCTGTTCTGTCTGTTGAAGCTGGAGCCCTAAAGTATGTCCCACCAGTAGGTGTCTGCTTAGATACATACGTTCCAGCCAACTCTGTTTCTAGGGGCAACCATCACTATATTATACCAGGAATTAATGATGACCCTTTGAACCCCAATCTAATCGGTTAGAATATTCTAATATTTCTTGGGCTTTTGAGAACAACAGGACATGAGTTGATTTTTGAACTAATGAAACAGATGATGTGCAGCCGGTGCTGGGGGGTGGGGGTGTTGCAGACAGTGCAGGTGGCGGACAGGTAGGCACGGCGTGGCCCCGTGCGCAAGCAGTGACTGTGACACGCAGTGACACGCCTAGCCCCCCTGTCCTAACAACACTTCCGGTCGTCCTCGTCCTGAGTGACGGTGAAATTTCAACTTGGAGCTCTGAAGTTCCAACTTTCCAGCAGACTACTTCAGAGCTTATTAATAAACTCACCAGGGGTACAGCTTTCTTTCCTTCCTGTCAAAGTCAAGGGACTCCCTGGTGACACTGCAGGGGGTGCTAATTCTTATTACTCTCCCACCCCTTGGCTAATGATTATCTTCTATGGTGGATGTAAAATTGATGAAGACTGTTAGTTTTGAAGGAGGATAAAGCCACTCATGTTACATGTACAACATGATTCCATGTGGCAGATGAATATTACACATGTAAAGATGAGTACATATCTGGGGCCCGCTAAAGCAGGTGTAGTGAAAACCCTGAGAATGTTCATCTTGAAATGAGGAAAACTCTGCATATTGTTCCTAATAGCAGAATTGTTTACAACCTGAATTCACACACATGGAACTTTACAGACATTTACAAAGCTGAACTCTACAGAACTCAACTCATTTCATCATGAACAAACTCAGCGTCCTTCCTGGAACAGGCCTTTGCACTGATGGACTTTAATAGGATCACAGGTTTTGGGGATTTACTATTTCTCCTATCCACCTATACAATGAAATTCCACATTTTTACTTTTGTGAAGTTCATTTTATTGCTGACACTGTCCAAAAGGTAATAAAGTATGAAAATAAGACATTTCAGCACCATATTGTTGATATTAAACTGTCAATAAATACATTGGAATTCATATCAGATATAATCTGAGCAGACATAACAGGGAAAACACATATAAGTACAATTTGAGCAATAGAACTGAGCAGTTCTGTACTGGACATTTGAAGGACAATAGCAGAAATTATGTGTTTGTAATTCACCTAGACATGTACACATTATATTTTACATGTGTTGCTCTTGTTTTAAAAGGCGGGACTACTAAAGGATATGGTGTATCAAAGACTCCGCCCCCTCATTTATCCGGTGCCGTTTTATTTTATTTTACTTCATGTATTGTGTGACTGCATGTTGCATGTACTTATTGTATTTGACAGGGCTTCTTTTGTGTGATGCAGACCACTTATTACTAGTTGAACCACAGGGGGGATAATAGGCAAAATATATATATTGTGTGTGTGTGTGTGTGTGTGTGTGCAGTCACCCGTCATAAAGGTTGCAGATTTCCACACAGGTCCGTCCGCGGCTGAAGTCGCGGCAGGAGAGGCACTGGTCCGCACCAGGACCCCAGCAGCCTGCGTCTGAGCACAGTGGGTCACACACCATGTGCTCCTTGGCTGCTCCAGGAACATGAAGGACAGCATGAAAAAAAAAAAGATTATTATTAACCTATGAATATGGATTTCAATATCTTCAAAAAGTGATAGGATGTTTTTACAGTCGTCAGCAGCAGTAGTTACACTCAGACATACAAGTGTGTGTGTGGAAAATATCAGTCGGAGATCATAATCAGCCTGGATGAAGTGAATGACAATGTGCCATCTTCTTAATGTCAGATGAATCATAGAAATGTTCCACCGAAGCTTGTTCTGTATCTCTGAATTGGGTGTGTATCCTTCAGAAGCGTGTTGCTACGTTTCACATTTAACACCACTGAACACCGACAGAGCTCCAGAGAAGACAGATCTTGACAGAGGGATAACAAAAATCAAAACTATTGCTTGGCTGGGAAACATTTCAGGCTAAAAAAACATATTAAACATCAGTATCTGTGCTGTTCACATCATAGCACAAGGTCATAGCTGCACTTGTACTGTACAAAGAAGTATTATTGTTTGTGATATTGAACACAGAGCCGATAAAGAGGTTTAATGTATCAGTAAATACACATATTGTCTCAGTAATAGACTGAGAATGACATCCTCTACCATCCCTTTCCTGCAGAACAATGTGTATGTTTTTACCCCCTCTATTTCTCATGTACGCCATTATATCCACTACAACTTTCTCCACCATTCTCCTCTTCACGCCCAGATCGCTTTCCTTTATGTCTCTTTTGTCCCCCTATTTGTCACTTCTACAAAGGTTGCTACATCTCAGGGCATTAAGGCGACAAAATGAGAGTGCTGAAGTAACATGGCGACGGCACTGGAGACACAATGGGAAGTTTAATTATCCCATCGGTGTCTGACTTCGTTTTCCTCTCGTCTCCTCTCCTGTTCCGTTCTCTTCAGGCAGAAAGATGATAAAAGTGAAAGCAAGTGATTCATGCCAGGGCTTTAAAGCATGAAGGCAGAACTACTTCGGTTCGCTTCATCCTGGATAAACTGACCAGGCGGAGGGAGGAAGCTGTAAAATAGATAAATGAGAAACCAAACGACATGCTTAAAACTAATTTTACAAAATCACTAAAGAAAAGCTTGGATTTATAAGACATTTACAAAAAATACCATCTGCCTCTTACAGTAATACAGAAATGGTATCTGTTTTTTTTTTAATTTTGAAACTTCACATCCTTCTTTAAGAGACATACTTTTGCATTTTCCCAGAAGAAGATTATTTCACTTTTAAGGACTCAAGATTTTGCCACCTATCTTAACATTTGACAGCAAAATTATACACTTCACATTTGTTATCTAATTTGATGGGAAAAGCCACGCATAAATATGGAAGCTATGTTTTAGTGAACACTGAAGGGGGTAATTATGGTGCAAACTCCAGACCAGAAATTTGGGCTTTTGAAGAAGTTTTTGAATAAAATAAAGTGTTGCTAATGAGCAAGTCCTCAGTGTTGAGTTCCATATCTGAGATTTACTGACCAGTATACTTTATAATTGCATTTTATCAATATGTTTACACAATGGCAGTTTTAGTTTCACTTTATTCTTTTCTTTCTCTACTTTCTAACATAGTAACTGCACTTACTTACTGTCACTTCTTTGTACTTGTTTGTTAGTAAATATTTATCAATCCATCCATCTTCAGTTCTCGCCACTTCACACCTGCCTTGATGTACTCATCTCTTTGTGATTACTATTACAAAAAGTTATTTTGATCACCAGGGTTGAGTTAGACCTCTTAACCTACTCCGACAAACTGCTGTTACAGCTCAGTGAAAAGCAACTGGGATGTTTCACAGGCGAAACGTTTGACAAACACTTGTGATGGGAATTTAAAGAAGAGCTCAGCTCAGAGTATTGATCAGATCCAAAGCAAACTGTTGCAGACCTGAAGCTGTGTTGTTGATTTGATGAGAACAACCTTCAACAAAAATAATATTTTACCACAGAAAGAGCACAAAAAAATCCCCAAAATAATAAACAAGCAAATCCCTACTCTGTTCAATCAGCTTTCTAATAAAGTGTGTATGTGTGTGTGTGTGCGTGCGTGTGTGTGTGTGTGTGTGTGTGTGTGTGTGTGTGTGTGTGTGTGTGTGTGTGTGTGCATGCGTGCATAAAAAGGAACTGCCCAGGGGAAGGAGCACATGAACAGGACCACCTCAATAATGCAAACACTGGCTAATTAATGAAGCTCATCCATAAATTAATAATGTCTTAAAACTTTTGGCATTGATATAGTAAAAACTTCACTATTCTTAGACGCACCCCCACGCACACACACCACCACCCCCACCTCACACACATCCTTATCATTCCTGGTATTTGCCTGATTTCATTTGGCCAAACTTTGCATTCTCCAATTCTCCCTTTGCATAATTAGTCTAATTATGAGTAATTTTATAATAATAATAAGTCTTTTGTCCATCTCAATTACAGCGATAATAGCTTCCACTCATGAGTCAGATGGGGAATAATGAAATAGATAACAGTTTCTATTTGACGTAAGTGTGGCGGACGCACAGTTACATTTAGAACAGATTCTATAAGGTGTAATTTGCGCAAATTGAGAACAACATAACAAATTGCTTTTGGACAACGAGAAGTAAATCTATGAAAATGAGTCTGACTGTTGTATTTCTCCCACGTTTGACAATTCAGGTCATGTCAGTTGTTTCTGAGCCCTCTGATGAAGTAAATCTTCTAGATTTCTTCATATTCTGTCCTTCTGTGTCCTTCAGCTGAAAGTTTAACAAGGAAACAAAACTTGACTGTGTAACTGCTCAGCTGCTGAAAAAGTCAGATATAAGAATGTGTATGTTATGGGTAATGTGAACAAACAGGTAATATGCAAATAACCCGGGTTGTTTTGCAAGCTAACAATCAGTTAGCTAGCACTAACTCTAACCCTAACCCATGCAACCCCGAAGGATGGGTTGTTTGCAAACTACCCGTGTTTGTTGTTTGCAAACTACCCGTGTTTTCAGGTTATTTATAAACCAGAATAAGTAAAATAATAACCAAATAAATTTGCATGTGACCCATTTTTTCACATTACCCGTACCAATGTTACATACGCACACACATATACACACATTTATTTGGATTAATTATTTAGGTACAATACTCTTGTTACCTAAATAACTCAGAGGGCAAAAGGTTTCAATTGTGAGCGATGTTTTTGGGTCATGGAAAGTTTTTGTTCCAAGCAGCTAGGGTGTTTAAACAGGCTACCAATTCGTCATAAATGTCCCCCATCTTCATTAAAACGCCTGCGGTGTGCATTCTTTAACATCTAGCACAGCTGAGGCTCCTGGTTCGGCCTGACAAGTTAAACATTGTTGTTTGTGTTGACAGTGACGACAAAACACAGCGATCTGTCTGATAATGTGGGCGGGGCTTAACCAGATGACAACAGTGGTTATGTACACAACAAAGATGGTTGCTGCTGATGAATAGCGTCTGAATAGCTGTCTGAATCGTCTTTTAGTCCATTTACAAACAAAACTGGTAGATTATTTTAAGGCAAAAAAGCTTGTGTGTTGTAGATATGAACTGTGCACCACATCTCATGAAACCAAATTGGAATGTGCTTGTTCGAGGAAAGATCTCACAGTCATATATCTAAATGTGTTCAAGTTTTATAACATAAATAATTCAATAAATCCAAATTATGTCACTTCAGCAGTGATACTTTCCTCATTCCTGTGTCCAGTATTGGGTTTCAAACAATGTACACTGTTTTTCTGCTGGTGTGGGCATGGACTTACAGCACTCCTGTGGGCCTCGGTTGTTGCGGATCAAAACCTTCTGGTTCGCCGCGCGAAACAGTCTTGTCCAGTTAACGGTGTTATAGTAGCAAAGTTGGCTGTTCTCAGCAATATGGACGTTCCCGGCACTGATCTCTCGTAGAGACTGAAGCTGCAGCGATAAGAGGCCATGTTGTTTTAACACCAGCAGGGAGATCCCACTGAGAAGGAAGAATGGGTGATGACAGAGAAACAGACAGGGATGGAGGGGTGAAAAAAGGAAAGAGAGAGAAAAGACATTCCATGTCACTTTTTTATCACGCAAGCAACAGAACCAATATCACATGCCATGAGTATCTAATGGAAGGTACAGTAAGTCACACCTACATATTTTTTTACCTCAGTGTGTATTCTGCTCAGCGATGGCCAGTAATGTCTAATATGCTAAAGTTTTACTGAAAAGTAAAGCGGTTCAGGTGAGGTTAGGCTCAGTGTTCCAAATGATCAGCATGATTAACCTCAAACCAGATCAAATTTATTCCACTGCTAGAGGTCCGCCGCTGCAAAAAAAATGGCCAGAGGGGTTGTTTTTCATGGGCGTTTTCTCTGGGCACTTTTCACCGAGAGCATTACAATTTTAGGTAAAACAACACAGAATGTTTGACTGCGTCGACTCATTCAGAACAAGGAAACATCAATATGACAATACGCCTGTCAAACAGATTTAAATGAAACTTAGAATACTTCATCTTCATACAGGAAGCTTTCTGAATTATGTAAGTTACTTCATTTTTTGCTTCTATTTTCTGTCTTTCTTTCATTGTTTCTGTCTTAGGACTCCCCATGCTCACACGGTTTGAAAGGGACAGTTGGACACCAGACAAACGTGTGCAGGAGGAAGCAGGGGGTCGGTCGCAGGCTGTAATTTGCCCTGAGGCTTGTTGTTTTCTGCATAACCCAGTTCACTCCACGCCATCAGTGGTGCAGTTCCTTTCCTTCTAAATGTCACAGCAAATAATTTAAGCACCGTCAGAGAAATCACGAACGAAGAACCCGGTTTGATAAAACATCATGTTCTGTTGAGGTTTTACAGCTATGCTGGTTTATTAAATGTCATCACAAAAAGCAGTTTGCCCATATTTTTTCTGCCAAAAAAACCCCAACATAGAACAGAATCTATTAAAATAATGAATATTTGAATTATTCATAAAAAGCCTTAGACTTACTCAAACTGAGTTTTATATCTGACTGACAAAACATTACCAGTCAACCTTAATTCTAATTTTACTAAGTGTTTTAATCACAAACACGGCATGGCCCTGGGAAGTGACTTTTACACCGCTCATACATGGAACAGTCCCAGAAAAGATTGGTAGTTTTTGTGTAAAGTTGCTAACAAACAAACATAGATTAAAATATATAAATAATCCTTACACACACTGACAGAGGCTGATTATGGTCGTCTGGAAACGGTAATGTGTAATTTGTGGTGTTCAACAAAATGGATTGTGCTTAATTTCATCAACCCTAATTTGTTTAAGTAGAATGAACACACCAAATAATTGTTTCTAATTACAATATCTATCAGCCATATTGAAATATCCAATTGCTGTTACTGTTTCCCATCAGGCTTGAGTCTCACAAATGCAAGCTCGATGTCTCTTGCCAATTACTCATTCTAAACACATAAAGGTACTTCCTTTCCAAGCACTGAGAAGTATTCATCACTGAAAAAGTCAGATGACCATATTTTGGTCCGATCAAATGTTTGTACCTGTACAAGGCTCTTCCACCAATCGTCGCCAGGTTGCTGAAAACACTCAGGTCTGTCATGTTGTCGGGCCAAGACTGGATGTTGAGATAACCTAAAGGACACACAGACAGACACATAGTGACACCCAGGTTGTGACAAACATATCCAAACAATGACAGTATTAAAGAAACCACAATAGTTTCCCATTTTCAAACTATGGTAACTGTCACTGGAGGCTCATCAATGTACCTGGACAAAAACACGTCAGTATATTTCCTCAGGTTTGGTGTGGTAAAGACTGGATTTTATTTTATTATTTTTTTTTTTTTAAATCCTTTCGGCTATCTGCCTCTCAACTGTTAAATCATTTAAAAGATTAAATGAGGAGTTGAGGGGGCGGCTGAGGCTCATTTAGGATTTTCAATAATGGATTCGGAAATGTGAAATATTTAGTAGGTAATGGTAGGGGGTTACAAACCCCATGCCTACACCGGAGGACAAACAAAATGAATAGATAAGGGAGTGGGACACAAGGAAAATACACAGCAGGTAGAAAATTAAAGCAGGGAGGAAAAGAGGAAGATGTAATTAATGGAAATCTAGGTGAATAGAATGGAAAAGATTGGATATTTCAATGAAAAAAAAACAATGACATAAAAAGGGGAAGTGTGTGAATGTGCATGTGAGGGGGAGACTGTTTTTTATTGGCAGTGTAGGATTTGTAATAAACGAGGGTTATCTGACTCCATTATGTTAAACTTTGTTCCACACCCACTGGATGCACCGTGTTGCTTGAATAAAAAAGGAGGGATGAGCGAGGTAAGCAGAGATTAAGGCTGCTCATTTTTCTGTTGACAAGAGAGCGGTAACCTTCAACATCACCTTTATCAGTCCACGGACATGCTTTTGTTTGTTTTGTCAAACAGAACATTGTCCGAGTGAATGCTTAGTGAGACTGTTTGACAATGAAAGAGGGAATAATCCATCTAGAACTGCAACTATTACTAGCATCATCATCTAAAACTGAATGTTTTCATGATTATAAAAATGGAGTGCACAGTATGGTCCAGTGTGCTCAGACTATATATATATATATATATATATATACACACTTCATTCACTTCATTCACGAGATGAATGCAGTGTAAAGGTAGACTCATACTGCAGTATGTATATTATAGTTTATAGTATAAGATAAAAGAGTTCTAAAGCCAGTATTTTCATTATTTTTAAGTAATTCTGTGTTGTCCACCACTTACATTTGTCCTTGAAATAGTAAAGATCAGAATGCCAGACTTAAAGTAGCCTGTTTTACTTCCTGCTAAGAGCAAACTAATAACAGCGTTGAAGCACTTAGCGAAGAAGGCCACGAGCTCACAAGCAAAGGTTAAGAGTAGTGAAGCGGATACGACAGTCAAAATGCTGTCTGACCTGCTTAAATTAACCCGCACAGATCGTTTTGAGATCGCCCACTCTGAGGCTACAATCAGAAAACGTGTTTTTTTCCCAGAAATACTATTAAAGAGAAGCGAGCCCGTCACAACGAGGGCCATGAAGAAATCCACAGAAGTGAAAAATGAGAACACTGTGTGAGGAATGAGAGCTTTTCTCCTACACAGCTCATTTGAAAGCAGGAGCAAAGCCATGTGACCTCGGAGGTCGCGCCGACAGGTTGGCTGCCTCCGTCAAGGGTCACATCGGCTCGGCAGCTCAGGAGCGATGACAAGCTGAGCAGACACACATCTCTGGCTACACTCAACAAGGATGTGTCATCACTTATAAAACAGACAGATGTAGATTAAAAAAAAAGAAAGAAAGTACGTTATGCTCCAGACATTTTGGAACAAATAGACTTAGAGTACTCGAAAGCCAGAATGCAAATTTATTTTTTCATTTTATTTCAAGCATTTGGCGTGTAAATTAAATGTGTGATTTATTGAAAAGCAACATATTATGACAGCTTTTTTTTTTTGAGTCAGATACCATTCTCCTCTCATACAACATAATTGAAATTGTTGATTTTTCTCCATTCGATCAAGTAGTTTTTGATGAATCTCGGTAAAATGATTAATCCATTCCAGATTAATGGATTGACCTTTTAAAGGACTTTAAATCGCCGAGCAACGTCAAGACTCCACACATCAATGTCAGATTTATTGAGGATTAAGGATTAATTAAGGATTATTTTAGGTTGTCACAAATAAATAACATGGGAATGTGGAAACGGACGTCCACAGCTCTGATGGTGTTGTCTGAGTCTGACGGGTGACAGTGTACATGCAGCTCAGAAGAAAGGGTGGCATAGGGTGCTGGAGGATTAATGATGCACACCACATGTTTTCTTCATGGTGCATGAAGGGAAGGCTGGAACAGTGGGACTCAAGGATGAGGTCTCCCCGAGGGAGAGGCTGCACAGAGACAGAGATTGAAAAACTCATCTGATATTCATCGTATGCCGGAATGTCTGTCCTCGCTGAGGACAGTTTCTGGTGGGAGTGGGTGAGGTGTCATGATTTTTTTCCACAGGCAATCTGCCAGTTTTGGTCACACACACACACACGACACACCCTGTCACATCTCCTCTTATCTTACACGCACTATCGTACGACTAGTTCGTTGAGTGCGCTACCATCTGGGATCATAGCGGTAATGCTAATATGATACATATGATGTATACACAGTATTTGTCATATTCAAAACAAAGGCTAGAGGTAGAAGAGTCATAACTCACCAGTAATCTCCCGAACGGTGCGGAATACGTTTAGTTTTTCTGGGTCCAGAGCTTCAATGTTGTGATAAACATCCCTGTGAATGATAATGCAGACTGAGAACAAAACATTCAATTCACACAATGTATCTCACTGTATCTTTTCCTTGCATTTAATTTGAATCTTTTTGGTATTCCAACTTTGTCGTATTTTATCTTTTTTTTAACATTTCTGCTTCTACTGTGTTTGAGAGACAGATGCATCCAGTTTAATTATACTTGTACTTCTGATTGTAAAATAATTCTCATGAATAATGTTCAGCGCGCTTCCTTTTTCTTACACTAGAAAATGCTCGAGTAAAGCACTCACTCATATATATTACATCTTTGCTCACCAGTGCAATAAGCCAGGAAAAACATATTTAGGTATTATATTATCTACTATGTCTTTAGGCTTGAAGGGATTTGTGATAATTCCTGTTACAGTTGCTCACGTGAAGCTTCGAGTGTGACAAACTGTCCACCGACGAGACACATTTTCCTGCAGATGAATCACAAACAAACAGGAAACAAGATTCCGTCCTCACCCTTTGATTCCAGTGATGAGAAAGACCAGGTTTCCATTGATTTTCGTGCAGTTGACAAACTTGTCAATGTTGCTGGAGTCCACGGTCTGAGCTGTTTGGAGACTGGCGGTACCGATGCCATCACACGCTGGAGCGAACAAGGAAAGACCAATCATCTTAAGGCATGTTCATAATAAGCAGATAAGGACATTCCAAGGCAAGACAGCTGTTGAAGAAGGAACAAAGGAAAGTAGAACAGCACTTTCTAAACCCTTTCAGACTTGTTTTCTGGAAATAGCTTCCTACAGCACAGTAAGTGCTCTTTCCTGTGTTTTCACCTTTTGGGCAGATGTCAGTACAAGGAATGCACATCTTGACGTGGTTCTCCTCCACCTCCATTTTGTTATTGGGGCACGCTCTCACACAGGAGCTGTGGTCCACCACAAAGTTATCTGGAAAACAATTCATGGAAATGTCAAATACAGACGGCGTCTTACGGTGGTAATCACACACAGAAGCACAGAACGTTGCTTTCCTGAACTATGAAAAAAAAACAAAAAAAAAAAACACATTTCTTTACGTAGGTAATCAGTGGCAATGCATTACTTTGATGTGTTAAATTGGAGGAACCGTTTTTCTTGGCTTCTCTTGCAAATCCTGCACGTTACATCACACACATCTGAAACAGGGAGTAATATGGAACACACAAGACGATGTTTGAGATGAAGGCAAATACTGGATACAGTATTGGAAATACTGGAACAGGGGCAATGATTGTTGAGGGGGAACGGGGGAGGGAGAACAAAAGTCTGAACTCAAAAAACAGCCACAAAAAAATCTTCTTCAATTTTCAGTCAAAGATAACGGTTTGTCTTCAAAAAAAAGAATTTCCTCTTTCTTCAGTTACATGGACATGACCAACGTGGCAAAGTGGAGGCAGAGAAAGGAGCAGGCAGAGTGGACAACGGGAGACAAGGACCGGAGAGACACACTAGAGCCAGCAAATATCTGGCAAGAAGAGAGGGGCATGGGCAGCTTTATCACCTCTTGTGGTGCATTGTGGGTCTTCTGCTCGGTGATGCCTGATACAGTTGTGCTCCTAAGTCGAATTTGTGTTTTTTTGTTTTCTTTTTTTGCTATTTTTCGTAGATTATGAATGATAAGAGAGAAAAACGCCATGGTTACTGGTTGGGTGAAGCCATTTATTGTCAAACAACTGTGTTTACTCTTTTTAAATTATAATAACATCAGAAAATACCCAAATGACCCTGATCAGGAGTTATATACCATGGAGATTTTGGCCTGATAGCACACGCACAAGTTGACACAAACTTTGAGAATTGAGAATGCCATCAGCAGCAGGGAAACAAAAACTTCAGCCACAACTGCCATTACAAATATGATATAATACAGAAAAAATAAACAAAAACAAAATAAACAGAAATATAATACAGAAATACAGAAGGCAGAAACAAAGTGTACGATGACAAGTACACCATTCTGGAAAGGCTGGAGATGGATCGCTTATGTTTTGGGGATGCTGTGAGTGGCAAAGGCACAGGAAACCTGGTCAAAACTGATGGCAGGATGAATGCAGCATGTTATCAGAAAATACTGGAGGAAAATTTGCACTCATCAGCCAAGAAGCTGCACATGGGACGTACTTGGACATTCCAGCACGACAACGATCCAAAACACAAAGCCAAGTCGACCCGTCATTGGCTACAGCAGAGTAAAGTGAAGGTTCTAGAGTCTCCTGACCTCGATATCATTGATCCACTCTGGGGAGATGTCAAACGTGCAGTTCATGCAAGACAGCCCAGGAATTTACAGGAACTGGAGGCTTTTTGCCAAGAAGAATGGGCAGCTTTACCATCTGAGAAAATAAAGAGTCTCATCCACATTAACCCCAAAGGGCTTCAAGCTGCCACTGATGTTAAAGGGGGGTTAAGAACTGGGGTATGTAAACTGGGTAGTTTGTGTTTTCATTATGATTTAACAACAGTAAACAGTGGTTTGATCATAAACGGCTTCACCCAAACACGAACCATGAGTGAAAGAAATGTTTCTGTGTTATCATTCATATTCTCTGAAAAATGGCCAAGAAATCATACATTCTGCCAGGATATGTAAACGTATGAGCACAACTGTCTGCTAGAGGTATTGTCTTTCCTTGACGGGTTCCACAGGGGTTGCAGTGTGATTACCCAGGTAATGTAATATTGGCCGAGAACAAACAACAAACACATGAGTTTGTCGTTATTCACACGACCACGAGCAGATGCATCATTTGCATTATTTATGTCACTTTGTGACCAATCACAGGTCCCAGAAGAATAGGTAGAGTTAGTGGTGGTGGAGGCAGGGTGTGTGTGTGTGTGTATGTGTGTGTGTGTGTGTGTGGGGGGGGGGGTAACAGCG
>CAAKHB010004796.1:0-20538 GCA_901007665.1 Aeoliscus strigatus
AAAATGATCTGCTCTGCTCTGCTCTGCTCGTAGAACAAAGGGTGTGTTGCCCTTTTATCATGAGAAGAGGTGGTTTCAGATAACTCATCACTGTGCATGAATTGGTCAAGTTAATGTCCAATCACACCTCAAGTAACAAGTTAGAGGTGGAGATACTAGTGTTAATTTACGACTGGCGGGCTCGGTGCCTGTACCAGCCCCCAGGAGACACGCATCTGTGGTTTGGAGCCAACGATGAATCTTTTGTGTTAACGTTCTCCAAACACCATGACCCAATGTTCAACTCTTGTAAACTACTGGCACAGAATGTATCATGAGGATAAAGACTAGATATCCTAGTATAACTAAGCATCATTACTTATCTAACGATAAGAATCAGGATATGTAAGAAGATGACATATGAAATAGTTCAAAGATACTAGAATGAACATTCTAGAAGAAAGAACATCGAGAAAAGACGTATTGGCATTACACATTTCACGCTGGTGAAGTCTGTAGCAAGGCATCAGAGTACGTCATCAGAAAAGGGAACATTGTTGAATATGAAACATCAAAACGTCCATGATTCTAGTATCAACCTCAGGTAAACTGGTAGTAAAGAAGTAATGTTCTTATATACGAGTATATAACATTACCATGAGACACATAATATGTTTAATACATTTGTTAGGTTACAAATGAAACAAAGGGATCTCAGAGTCTCAGTCCTGCTCAGGAATGCAGGAAAAGGTCTGGTTTGGCCCCCAAAGAAGAGAGTGGGGGAGTTTGAGGTTTGGGTCTTTGTCATAAACAGAGCCAGAGCCATAAACTATGGAAGGGAGGAATGTTCTTCTCCCTGCAAGGCTAATGTCAGCAGTGGTTTGATGCCAGGAGGAGGAGGAGGCCGGTTCAAGATGGCTCTTGGTGCCATCTTGATAAGGAGGTTCTGTGTTGAGGAGAGGTCAGCAGGGGTTATGCTGGTGTGACCTCAGATGGGCTCATTCAGAAGTGGTGAGAAAGGGATGTGGAGGAATGATACCAAGCAGGGTGTCCGCTACAGAATCAACCCCAAAGTATACAGATCAGTCAGAGCAAATGTATCCATAAGCCAAGTACAACTAGACATTTTACAGGTTCATGTAATTGCCATTGTCATTGCTCCCATATTTTATTGACTGAGAAAATGCAGCTGCTTCGTCAAAAAACAGAATCAGAATTACTTTAATGATGCATGAATGCAATGAAGGAGAAATTTCTTTCCATTACACAAGCACCTACCCAAGATGAAAGTGTTCAAATAAAAGAGCCATAAAAGCAATAAAACATGTTAATCAGTAAAAATAGACACAATCAATAAAATTACAATAGAATCTAAGAGTCATCTGAATAAGCATAAATATAATAAATATAAAGTATATACACAGTGAAAACGAGTTCCAGGTTATTGCACAATATTGCTATTAATATGATTATTGCACATAGCCCAGAGTATCTAACTGACCCTCAGAGCGAGGAGTTGTACAGTTTGATGGCCACAGATAAGAAAGATTTCCTGTGGTGCATCGTGGAACAATCAGTCTGGTGCTGAAAGAACTCCTGTGTTTAACCAGTATGTTATGGAGCGGGTTGGACACGCTCTCCAAGATGTCCTTCACTTTGTGAAGCATTCTCCTCTCTGATACCTCCGTCAGTGAGTCCAGCCTCACTTCCACAACGTCTCCGGCCTTGTGGCTCAGTTTAATCTTCTGGCGTCCGCTACCCTCAGCCTGCTGCCCCAGCATACCACAGCACAGAAGATAGCACTGGCTTCCACAGACTCATAAAACACAGAATAGCTGTTTCAAGTCACTTTCACTACAATACATAACATCCCGGACTACATAGCGAGACGTCTGGGCTCTCCATGGATTGTTATCAGGTCTAGGAGGCTGCGCAGTCGGAGAAGAAAGAGGAAGAAGAAGCAGCGCTGCAGGTCCGGTGTTCGGTCCTGGCATACAGGTGTGTGTGTGTGTGTGTGTGTGTAGGGGGGGTGTTATTGACAAACATGACTGAAAGGTGTCGGCCTTTTTTTTTTTCTGCGCCCCTCAGACACAGAGTCAGGCCCACCACAAGAACTGTTACAACCTGGCCTGATAATGCACTCTGAAGGAGTGCTGAAGTTTGGAAACAGACTGGGCCTTTGAATACCAGGAGCAGTAGACATTCACAGAAACGGTACTGGACTACACCAAGTTCTGCATCGGGAATGTGACTTTGGATAAAAACATCCAGGTTTTCCCAAACCATATACCCTGGATGACCAGCCAGTTACCTGACCTTCAGGTCAGGTGAAAGAGCTCTGTTCGGGGCTGCTCGAGCTGACCTGAAAAGAGGAATTTAAAAAGCCAGGGCAGATCGTCAAAAACTGGCCCCCACCTCTCCTCCACCTGCATGCTGAGCACCGGCTCTCCACAGGGCTGTGGGCTGAGCCCCCTCCTGTACTGCCTTTACACCCACGAATGCAGCTCGAGCCACAACAGTAACTTTATCGTCAAGTTTGCTGATGATATGACAGTGGGGGGACTCATTTTGAAGGGAGACGAGGCAGCCTACAGGGTGGAGCTCCTGAAGTTGTCAGCCTGGTGTTCAGAAAATAATCTCACTCCGAACACCAAGAAAACCAAGGAGATCAGTGTCAACTTCAAGAAACACTTTCCGGTTTCTCAGCGTTGTCATCTCCGACAACCTCTCCAGGACAGAGAACACCACAGCAGTCATCAAGATGGTTCAGCAGCAGCTACACTTCCTGAGAGTCCTCAGGAGGCACAGTGTGTACTCCAAACTGCTGTTGAACCACTCATCCATCAAGAGCCTGCTGACATACTGTATCACAGTATGGTACAGTAGCTGCACCGCTGCAGACAGGGAGAGGCTCCAGAGAGCAGTAAAGACAGCATCATCGGCTGCCCTCTCCCCTCCCTGATGGATATTTACACCTCCCGCTGCCTCAGCAGAGCCAAGAGCATAATCAAAGACAGCTCCCACCCTGGCTCCATACTGTTTGACCTGAGGGTGGCGCTACAGGTGGATCAGGACAAAAACAAACAGACTCAAAAACAGTTTCTTTCCAAAAGCCATAACAACCATGAACTCCCACATGCACTAACTTTATAGTCCGCCCCTCCCCAACCCCTGCGTTTCCTGAAGACGGACACAGGTGAGGGACAGAGAGATGAGGAAGTTGGCAGTGGATGTGGTCCCTGTTTTCGGTGGATTTCTCTGCTGCTGCAGTTGAACTTGTAATATATTGAGTTGGGGGGGATATTAAACTGTGCTTTCTCAACTTCTAAACTTTAGATTTGAGAGGGCAAGACATTTGAGGGGGTATTGCGCCTGCAGCCTGTCCCAACTCAGCGGGTACATGTCAAAATATCACTGCATGCAATTGGATTATGCACGATCAGAGCAACAAACAAGGTGATGTTGTCAGAGCGACATAAAGGAGTCAATGGCAGAGCTGAAAGAGAGTGGAAGAGTTTGATATGAAAGTGAAACAGCAATGTCATGGGAACTCCTTTGTCTTTGAAAGAAGTGTCCAACTCATTTACTGTCAACACCAAAGCCGGCTGCAGCAGCCGCAGCTATCTTTGTACCCTTTGTACCCAGAACTATTTAACAGTTGTCATCCCTTCAAACCCCTCTAGAGACTCTGACATCTGCAGTCTGCCTTTATTACATAGACCAATGTGTTTGGTCTTCAGTGTCCATAGTTGATGAGCTCCAATTGTTCCTGCCCAAATGGATCTGCAGAACAAATCCAAATTTGCTGTCAAGGTTGTGAAAATGTTCCTGCTTATCACACCTAACTGAAATGACTCTGCACTTTCGACTGTGTTACATTTGCTGGACATGACATCAATGAGGCGCAACATAATAGTGGAGGTAGTGGTTAGCACTGTCTCCTCATAGCAAGATGGTCCCCAGTTCGACTCCTGGCTTGGGGCTGGTTTCATTCATGGGTCTGTGTGTGTTGGGATGCTGTTCTGTGGAAGTATTTTGCATCCACTTGCCAAATTAAAAACAAATCTGTTTTACTGAGTATTTTTTTTTTCTGATTTTTGCAGTAAGTGTTTTCTGTGGCATTTTTTTCTGTTTTTCCTGATTTCCTTGATTTGCCGTGAGAAACATCATTCCTTTCTTGACAGTTCGATATCATGGGAAACATGACCCACTTGTTTGGTTTAATCCAGTTTTACTTTGTTTGAGACACTGGGGGATCCTTACGTTTGAGTCATATAGATGGTGTTATTAATTTGCTGACTTTATGCAGACACCTTTAGACTGAGGTTGTTGAGACAAAAAGCTCATTCTGATCTGCTGGACACTGCAATGTTTCTTCAGAATCAGTTGGACCAACCCAGCTGCCAGAATGAATTCTTAGAAGGGAAGTCCAACAAATGTCAGACAGAAGTTTGTTTTCCCAGATCAAACTGGTAATCCAAAAGGTGACTCAGTGCAGGGAACTAGTGATGTGACGTTTTGAAGTGCTTCGACACTGTGCCGAGCTCCCAAAGCATTAGTGTTTCAAAACACTGTTTTGGAGCTCGGTTCAGAAATGCCCATATCAAATGATTGAGGTTCAGAGTGTTCACAGCTTCTGCTTCGCGGCGTGGATCAAGAAACACCCATACCACATGACTCAGGTAAACACATTCAAATGTAAAAGAAATATCTCCGTGAACGTGTCAGCGCTAGCCATGTTTCCATCATCCTTTTTAGACGTAATGCATCTAAGACGTAATGCATAAGATATGATGATGGCGAAAAGGGATCGGCCCCAGTACTGTGCTCAAAACGAGTACTCTGTACTTGCAAAAGAACTCTAATAGAATAAACCAATACCCGATGACATAGCGTGATGCCGGCCCCACACATCTCACCAACTGATTAGATGGGAGAGTGCGAGTAATGTCAGAGGTGTGGAGACTTCACGATGATGCGCTGTTGTTCGTTCACACACACACACACACACACACACACACACACAGCTGGTAGCTCAACTTGTTTGTGGCACCTGATCCAAAAGACACACTAGGAGGACTGTTTCAACAGTTTATTTCAGCTGGTGCCATAACAGAAAAGACAAAAAAAAACATAACAAAGGTTCCTCCCGTTCGGGGGTATTTCCGTCCGTCCTTGGCCGTCACACCTAGAATAACCATCAGTCCTCCATTTCCTGGCTGTGTTGTTAAATGTGGTGCGTCCTCACACCAGGGTCAGCCAGCCAAAACTGAGGAAAGGATTCACCAGTATTTCAGCTCCAGCTTCATCAGAGGCAATGCAGCGCAGCTGCTACTCACCATGTATGTGTCATCATCTCAAGCTGATTTAGCAGGAAGACAGGTATGTACCTCTCCTCAAGCATCTGGCCCAGAGGCCAGCGCTGTCTCTGGTCCTGAACCAGAATATTACGCAGCAGTGGCTGCACTGAATAATGACATATATCTGACAAATTTTGAATGAAGATGGATTTCACAAGAAAAAAATACCCGTAAATTACAAATGAGCAAACACAGCACAGAGTTTACTGGATTAGAACCCATGGCCGGCCATGACACTGTCTTGGTGAAATCTCCTTTTATTGGGTTTTATCAAAAAGAAAAAGAAAAAAGATTTCAGAAATCAGAAACCATGTTCACATGAAACTATGATGTCCAAGGAAGAAACCAGTTCAGGTTTGAAGAGTCTAGCTGAAGTATTTTAGGAATCAAACCATGCAACTGATCTTGGTTTGATGAAAATATAAATATATATCGAATGTTGTTTTTCACTCTCACTGTAAAAAAAAAAATACATCCAGCTGTTTGTCCATAGATTTAATAGGTTTTCCATCAAAAACCAAACAATTCTGTGGCAACATTCAAAAGTTTAAAGAAGACAATGTTGAATTCAGTGTGACGTAGTCAACACTACCTGAAGTACTGAAACGCTGCAGACGTCCCTTGGGAATGGGACATTTTAGAAATCCCATCATCAAATGAACGTTGACTTTAACATGTTCTACATGTTTTTAACTGACGTGTTAAAGCCTCTCCTGCCCTTCTCGTCATTGTCAGATTGTTGTCTCTGCCTGCTTGTCTTTCCTGTCTGATTTCACCAGCTCTGGGGCCTCATGTACTAAGAGTACATACGCCCAAAATCCTGGCGTACGCCCTTTTCCACGCAAAAAAGTCAGTGCGGTGCTTCACGCAAACTTCAGAGCTGGCGTACGCACGAATCCACAGATACAGCTGACTTTGGCGACACTCAGAGGTGATGTTGGGAAACTGTTCAAAATGATGCGCACATCACCAGATACAAAATGATTAACAATCAACGCACGTGTCTGCACACACTATCCCACTCACTACATTTCTTTTTGGTATTTATCCCGGAGGACAAGGTACCAAAAAGCACCCTCTTCCTGGCTTCAACTTCAGTGAGGAGGGTCTCCATCTCGCAGTCCGTCTTTTTTTGCTCATTGTTGTGTAAATCGGAAAGCGAAATCACACATGCAGGTGCTATTTAAATGAATTTAGGTATTTATATGGGGGTGTGGACAAGGTAGAGTCATATGTGCGCTCAATTCCACGTTGATTGTGATGTACAAAGGAAATGTGCTTGGATTCATTGGTACGCTCAGTTTCATACATCAGGATTTTTTTCTGGATTTGGGCGTACGCCAAGAAAGTATGAAAGTATCTAGTCTGAAATCCATGCAATTGTTAGTAAATGAGGCCCCTGGTCGCCAGCCCCCGACTTGATCTCGACCTCCTGCGTTGCCCCATCGGTAACGTCAACGCTCGTCACTCCTGAGTATTTTGCTGAAGAGGATCTCGTTGAGACCGCTTTTTGTTCACCGTTCAAATTTCTGAAGATTTTGTTGAGACTGTTTTTGACCACCGTTGGTATTACTGAAGTTTTTGTTGAGATTCTTTTACGTTCCTCCCGGAAGTGCCGAAGAGGATTTTGCTGTGGTCACCCTCGGCTACCAGTCTCACCTCCTTGTCCCAATTCCCCTTCCCAATAAACCTGTTACCCTGAACTTGGTGTGCTCTCGTGTGTTGCGTTTGGGTCCAGTCAACCCCCCTGTTTCAATTTATAACTGATCTACAGTTCGACATTGATCTATGTCAGTTTAAACTGTTGAGGACTGATCAGGGCTCATGTTCAGTTTGTAAACACATCCACAACAAATCAGTACGTCCGTGAACGAGCTTGTCCCTCTGAGACACTTAATAAAGAACCACACAAGAGACAGGACTTGAAGTATACTGAACTTCTGCGGAAGGAGAGTCGGTCTAACACAGCTCAGGGCTGCCTCAGAGAAACTCCGAAGCCTCCTTCTGTGAAGGTGTCTTTTATTGTTTAGTAGGCCTTAACATTTTGTACAAGATATTGAGGCACAAGGTAACACTATCCTGTAGGGCATAGTTGGCAGAGTACAAGAACAAGCAGTGAGCACGATACATGGCGTAGCGACAAACACAGATGATAACGTAAATTTCCTATCATTCCCTCCTGTTTGTGTTTCATATATATGTGACAGGGTGGTAATAAATTCCACTTGGGCAGAGGACGTGTTCAAATAAAGAATTTATTGTAACAAAATCACCACCAGGGCACAAAGCAACAAACAACAAGGCAAAGTCAAATCCAAAAGAATATAAGGACAGGGCGGAGCTTACCAGGGCAGCAGGGGTAAACCAAGGCGGGAGAATTCACACACAAAAGAAAATATACAACACAGCAAACAAAATAGGGAGTGCACAACGGAACCCACCACCAGGGAAGTGAGCTGCTGCCCAGGCTCCAACACCTGTCAAATAAAGAAAAGAGAAATTAGTAAATCAATAGAACCACCATTACCAAACACACCCTGGTGGTGACAGTAACATATTAAAAGGCCCTTGTATCCCCAGAATAACAGAACACAACTGAAACAAACTGTTTCAAAGTACAACCAAACCAAATTAACAGAAAACAAAATAAATGAATCAAATTAACAAATCAAAATAGACGCAAATAATAAAGACAATAACTGGGGACTTCTCGTTGCCGCCGGAGCAGCAGACCAGGCAGGGTAGCGGTCGGCCGTGGCGCAGCCCTGCAGAAAAGAGGAGAGGAGTAGCAAAGGAAGCGGCGAGTCTTAAAGCTGCTGAGAAGCAGCAGCGAAGCAGCAGGTAGCAGCAGCGAAGCAGCAGGTAGCAGCAGTGAAGCAGCAGGTAGCAGAAGCCGCGTTCAGTGGGTGGCGGCCGGCGATGAACCCCGCACCTCGATACCCCGATAGCCGCGATGTGCCTATGGCAAGGGAGACAGTATGATTCAACCCAGCGCTGTGCATAGAGCCACTAGGGAGACCACGGCGACTCACCAAGGGAGACAGGAGGTGACCACACCAGGCCCCGCACAATCCAGCCGTCCTGCCGCACACAAATGCCAACTGCCCCCACACAACCCTCATGTCACCAATGCGCACATAACGCCGATTGTGCATCTGCCCGGCGAGGACACACAGGCAAAGTGCCTTACCTTTTGTGGCCAAGTTAGTACGTTGAAGCACACGCCGCTCCACCAACCCTGCTCGCAGCCACCACGCTCTCCTCACCCAAGGAAGAGGCGTGGTCAGGCACCTGCTAAAATAGGGAGGACCATCACATCATACGGCCACATATACATGAGAATGTCTCGGTCTCAAAGAGTCATAAAACAACCTTTTTGTTCGTTTTACATATGGGCACTGTTCTGTGCTTCGTTGTCGTCGGCTGGTTGCTGGACTAACTGGTACTGCACAAGCGCATTGGTCGTGATCCGGAGCATCATGGACCTGATGCAGGGGAGCACACATGAAAAGAACAAGCAAAACAGTAGTAACACAGCAAACACTGGTGTTAATAGTTTCAGCAACAGATGCCACCATGAACCTGAGATTAGCCATGTCCATAAGTCAAAAGGCTGGTTTCAGATCGTCAAGTTCCTGTAATGCATCATATATCTCGCCTCCTTTACTTGTCTCGTCAGGGATAAAGGTACAACAAGCTTCACCAATCAGCTTCCATACTCCACCTTGGGATGCCGTGAGCAAGTCAAGTACAACACGATTTTGCATCACCATACGTCCCCACAGTTCCGCCGCTAGGGGTCAGGCACCTCCTGTACCTTAAAGTGACTGAGATGTATCCAGCTGGGGCGTTCTGCAATCTTCACTGCTGTGGGTGTTGATAGGAGAACCAGGAACGGGCCCTCCCAGTGTGGACTAGCCCAGTTCTTCTGTTTGATAAACACCCAGTCTCCCGGTTTGATCGGTGTGTTGACCTGTAGGGGAGAAGAGTCTGAAAGCAGTGAATTTGCATTTGACACATCTTTTTGTTGAAACATTCTTGTCATATAGTCTGCTAACGTCTGTTCTTCGGCAGTAGCTTGAAGGTCATTTGCAACAGCAGGTAATTTATAAGGACGACCATGCATAATTTCAAACAGAGTTGGTCCGTCTGTGGTTGGAGTTATCCTCAGATAGAGTTTTACTAGATCCAAACATTCAGGCCATGGTCTACCTGTTGTCTCCATGCACTTCCTTAGTCGGCTTTTAATCGTTCTGTTAGTCCGTTCGACCGAGTCCCGCACAGTGTTGCCAACTTAGCGACTAGCGAGAAAATTAGACAAAAGCAACTAGCGACAAATCTAGCGACTTTTTTTGGTGATCAGAGGCTCCAAGAACGTGGGAGGGGGAAAAAATAATTGCGCCGTTTGCTCTCTTTCCCCATTCAGAGAAAGAGACAGAGAGGGGCAGTAGAAGAGAGACACAGGCAGAGAGGGGCGGGGGCAGAGTTCAGAACAGCGTGGACTGTCGCTTCCTTGTTTTTTTTCCCTCACTCACTCACAGGCAGACAGACACGGCGCACACACATACTGTAGGCTCTGATTCTCAATAAGTGTATGCCTATGCGCTGTGATTTGTTTTCTTTTTCTTTTTGGCGACACAAAGTCAGAAGTAGTCACAAAAAATAAAAAGCTATAGTTTGCCCACTATAGCGCAAATAAATAAATAAATAAAAAAGCTTTAGTTAAACTACAGCACAAAAAAACACAAAATAAAAAAGCAAGCTATAGATTTTGGACTACATCCCCCCGATGCTGGGGAGTTGGCAACACTGGTCCCGCGCTTTGCGGATTATATGCACAATGATGTTTTAACTCCATCTGTAGATGTTCTGCCAGTCTGGAAATTATGTTATTTACGAAAAGTGGTCCATTGTTACAGTATAAGGTTTCTGGTATGCCATAATATGGTATTATGTTTTTGCATATTGCTTTTGCCAAGGATATTTGCATCCGCATGTTTGGTTGGGATTACTTCTACCCATTTGGAAAATGCCGCAACCAGTACTAGACAGTACTTGTATGGTCCACTAGTAGTCAGGCCTCGTTTAGGCCTCATGTTGCCTTTTGGATTATGTAGGCATGTCAGACATGTTTTGCAAAAAATTTTTACTAAGGATTGAAGTTCGAATGTAGCAAAATCTTTGTGTATTATGTCAGTCATCCCTCCTGTCGACACATGGCAAGGCCCGTGTGTCGCAATTGCGGCTGCCTTGAATAAAGATTTAGGCAGTACTGGCTATCAATCAGCTTCATTTACAGCCCTCTTGTATCATTCTCCAATTGGTCTTATTTGCTTTCTGTACTGGAAAGATTGGCGTATTACATGGATAGTCAGGAAAATGTTGTATAACGCCACTCTGGAGTAGCTGTTGTATGACTGGTTTGATGCCTTCAGTAGCCTCAGTTTTCGATGGGTACTGGCGAACTCTGGGTCTCCAGTCAGACTTAGGTTTTATCTGGACCGGTGGTATGGAGGTAAGAAGTCCAACATCAGTGGGACCTTTCATCTCTAACTGTGTCGAGATCTGCTTTAAATCATGTTCGTCATGGTCAGTAAAACAGATAGCTATAACGGTTAGTCACAAAAGAGGATGTACTGCTGGTGTACCTGTAAGAACAGCAGTGTATGGCCTTCCGCAGATATCACAAGAAGAGCTGTACCACCATCCGTCACTGTCTGCACAGTAGTCTGTTGCGTCATACGCCCTCCTCAGTACTTTTCCAACATCCTGCCACTGTTGCCACTGACACATATGGCTTATGGGTGGAAATGTGAGGTATATATGGGAGTACTTTGGGTCAGTAGGAGGTAGTGCATGCACTCCTGCTAACCATTGGCGATCTGTATACATGAACCAAGTTCCTATTGGCGTCTTAGGTGTGTCCAGAAAGGTTGAAATTGCTGGATCTGTATGGTCTGTATATATTTCCATAGTCACATGCACACCATAGAAAGCTTTTTCATCTTGTAGGCTGCTTAAAGTACTGCATGCTGCTCTCAGCATGTTTTCTAGTGGCCCCCGATTGTCATCTGGGTGAAGTATACAGTGGTCTCCGTAGTACTTTGTGATATTAACGTGTCACCACTATCAGTGTTGTTCATGTGCACAGCTTTCATTCCATTCTTTACTGGTACTACGGCTATTCCCAGTTTGAGCATACCAACCTAACAAATTCACTGGGCATCGGGGTGATAGCAACACTGCGGCTTTCAATTCATTTCCAGTTTTAATGTTGCATACTGTTATTGTTTTGGACAAACTCTCTGTCACAGTAGCACTGTTTGCAGCTTTCACATTAATTGAGTTCTTGGACTTTATTAGGCCTGGTATTTTGGTTTGTAGAACAGTTCTACAAGCGCCTGTGTCACATAGAAACTCAACATCTTTACCATGGCAATTCAAAATCAGCCATGGTTTTATAGTCAAAGCACTTAAACTCCAGGCTGAGAAGACATCGACAAGGTTATCATCATTTGTCCTTGCAGCTTTGTCTTCAGATAGTCAGAAACGTTTGATGTTGGTTGTTGGTGTTGGTGTTGGTTGGTGGTTGCTTATCAGGATCATATTTGTTATTCGGACATTCCTTGGACCAATGTCCTCGGCCTCCACATGTGTGACACTCATCACTATGGCCACTGCCTCTTCCTCGTCCACGGGAGTTTCCACGTCCCCGCCCTCTAGGTCTGCCATGACCTCTTTTCATGGGGCCGCACTGGAAAAATACGTCTGAATCATAGTCAACGTTGTATGTGAAGACGTCACCGTTGCTATGTCTTTTGTTCTTTGTGACCTTCTCCGCATGGCGGGCCCATGTCATTGTCTGGGGCACTGTGGAATTTTCGCGATGTTACGTGATGTTTCATGACCCAATCAGAGATCTCTTTTCTCAACCCTCTAAGTAAGGCATGTTTCAATTGCTGTTGATAAGGTGTATGAGGTCCTGGCTGGACAGGAATGCCCCTGTGGATTTGGAATTCCTTTTCAAAGCGTAGTGCATTTTTCTGTTTTACACCAGTTTGCTACATTCAGCTCTGCGTCTGAATGTTTCTCTCACTCTATTCATAAGAGTGTCCCAGCTCTGAAGGAATGCACTATCTAATTGATCTTGTGGAGGTGGGAAAATAACCACGTTTGCATCTCGGCCTGTGTATGCACCTCTCACTCGTGCCCAATATCTTCCCAAAGAGGTTTGTGCAGCTTGGCCTGCTTCATGACCATTCAAACGGTAAGAGAGCACTAAGTTAGTTATCGCTTGTGCCCATGCTGCTGGGTCTTCCTCATGGGGTGTTATGCCTTCTACAGCAAGTCTGACTTCCTCCAGAGTCCAAGGACGGAAAACATATATATGTTCTGGAGCATTTGGGTCAGGATTGGGATTTGCCACTTGGATCATTGGAAAATTTCCAACTGTATTGCCTGTGTCAGCTAAATAATCAGTATAGCCACTTGGTTTTTTAATTGTGTGTCGTTGTCGCAAGGTCATTCTATCAGCTGGAATTGGTACAGAAGGGGGAGGTGGGACATAACGAGTTGCAGCTACTAATTCACTAGTCAACAGTAGGAGTCATTGGTGTAGAGTAAGGTGGTGGCGCTGACATAAGTTGGAATGTTGTACAGTCGCAGTCGTTGTCTGTTGTCGTCTTTATTGCGGTCGTGGTCGTGGTCTCAGTTCCGCCTGGGTCTCATTGTCTTCGGGTCTCACTGTTAGGATGGCCCCAATTGCGGCTGGGTGATACAGCGAAAAATAATCCAACGCAGGTTCCAGGTGTCACAAAATGAGGTGTTTTATTCAGCAGGTTAGCCACAGAGGACAATCAGCACCCACACAGATGGTAAAATGGCGTCTATATATAGTGTCTGGAAGGTCTCAACTACTCAGGTCTATTGCATACCAACATGAATAACTCCTCACTTTCGTAAAGTTATATATTTATGTGATTAACCCCATCTACACCAATTTGCCTGAATTAGTGTATCAGAGATATTATCTGTCCATATAACACACACACATCCATCTCCCCCACCAATTTACCCTCGGTTTTCCCCGGAACTTTAAAACAGGTATTCGTTACCTTGGGAAGCCTTTTGCCTGCACACCCTGAAGACACACAGACTGGTGAGTACCCAATGCACTTTCTCCTTCCTTGCACACACTAAGCAACACACAACAATACATTCTCAGTTTTTCTTTGGGCTGGTGATTAATCGCTTAACACATACTTTAACCTGCACATTGAAATTATATGTCCCTTTCTTCTAGGTGGAACTGCACTACCCACACAGCTCCCACCAATAAAACCCAATTCAACCAGGACAGCAAACATGGCGATATACATTCAACCAGTAACTTATCCTTTAAAAATGTGCAAAAAGCCATGTGTTAAACTGCATTGTGCAAATGTTCAATAAAGTGCTGTTGCTCCACAAAGTGCCTGTGCAGTTATTAAAGTGCATTTACTTATACTCAGTCCAAAGTGTCTTGTGCTATATGTGCAACGTCAAGTGACGACATGCTCTTCGTCACACTCACATACATACTTCGGCCAGAGTATGGTTCATGTTGTTCGTCAAATGATTGCTGCTCTAACTTCACACTATCTGCTCCTGCACTGGCCCTCTTTCTCATCTTCTTCTCCTTTGCTGCCTGTGCGTCTTTACGCATCTGGATGGCTTCAGTCAACCATAACTGAGCAATCCTTAGTTCTGCTTATTTCTCCTCCTTCTTCCTCCCCTTTTTTCCTGCCACACTGGCCTGCAATTTAGTTACTTGCTCATTATATGGTTCTACCTTTAGCTTTCCCTCCATTTTTTTCTCCCATTTCCAGTTATACTTTGTGCTTCCCACATGTTTGTTTTCCATATACTTAGCATCTCCTTCTAGTGCCTCTGTAGAGGACTCACTGTTTTTATATCCCATTTTAAGTACAAACGTGTACTGTCAGACCTACTCCAACAGGCTGCTGATTTATGTTATCACCGTTCGGACAGCGCTGCTGCTTCAGTCTGGCAACTTACACCATTCACTTGTCACTCACACACGCACTATATCTGGTACCATATCTATTATTATTATTACTATTATTATTATTATTATTATTATCCCTGCCAACTTATTTCTTTAACAACAAATACTATCCAGAGAGGGGCTCTAAATTACCTCTCCTTCCTGTATAAGTTATTTCTTAACTCTCTACCCTTTGGGACTGGTTACCCTTTTTAGACCAGAAATACCTATTGTGTCTATTCAGCCATCACAAATGCTCTAACCTGTCCTTATTGGTTCGTCTCTCCGGAATTCACTCCCCAAAGCTTTCATTCCGGGGGTCCTGATGAGCCGGGCGTGCACGTCTTCAGAGCGTCCTCGGTCCAGCAGTGGTGGGTATGTTGACATCCGGGTCACGTCACCAATAAATGTCAGGGTTTTCTTCCCTCTGAGACACTTAGGGAAAGCCTTAGGGTCCTCCCGGAAGAGCTGGAGGTGTCTGGGTGTCCCTTCTCAGGCTGCTGCCCCCACGACCCGTGTCCTGCTCCATCTCTGTTGTCTTGCTTGGCTGTGACAAAAACGTATTGACATACTGGAACTGTGTGGTGGAAAAGCATCATTGATGGAAGGAGTACAAGGACATGGGCCATCCTTCATCTCGGCTTGTATGGCCCGGAAAACTAAACATGAGTTTTCTTAGTCATGCAGCTTTGTTTTTACAAAGTCTGTAATTTTGATGGAAACACACAGAATTCATGTTTCTTTTAATTAACATTTTCCCAGTGATTCATACAGATACTGTGTGTGGAATATGCGTGATGGAAACACGTAGCAGCAACTGTTGGTCGAAGAAGACGACTGTTCTCGTAGGAAAAAAAAAATATTGTAGGTAATTCCTGCTTATCTCATACAAAATCATGATCATATAGATTTTGTAGATACGTTTGTGTTATGTACGCTCTATTAATTGAGAAGCAGGTTAACGTACTGTACCTGATCTGTTATAAGCTGTTTAGTCTTTAGTGAGATCCCATGTTGGTTTATGCCTCTGGAACACTGTGATTCTGACAATATGGCAGGAAATTTGATTTGTGAAGCAGGCTATGTGATGTGACCTGTGTGTATAACATGCTATGATTACGTCAACTGACAAGATAGTGTTGATTAAAGATAAATGAACCATTTTGCATTTTTTAAATGTAGGTACATACAAATACACCTATGTCCCAGAGACTCGTCATGTTTTTGTTTGTTTGTTTGTTTCATATGCCAGAGGTTGACCTTTGTCAACAAAATTTATAACTGACATTGCCACTAAGAAGAAAGCATTTAGATAGATAGATAGATAGATAGATAGATAGATAGATAGATAGATAGCAGTGTGATTAAAAAAGGAAAAGGGGTTTATTTGTGTTGTTTTATTTAATGTTGCATGTGCAGTTCACAAAACTAGTCACCAGATGTCATCATGGAGGTGCAAATTTGTTTTGTTGCATTACTTTAGCAATAAGAGTATATAACTATTGTATGAGACAAACAAAAGAGTAAGTTGGATTCAGAGCAGAGAGAATAGTGAGTAATTTGTCGGATTCTATTGTTAGCATAGTGTATCTAAGTGTAGGTTTATAGTATTTATTCTAGTTTTAGTGAGAGTAGATGTGTTAGATTTCCACCGTATGGCACTGTGCCAGCGGTAGTGCGCGACGCTGCTGAGTGACCGTGTGCATCTATATCAGCAGTTGCCTGCCCAGGCCTCTTCCTTGGGTGAGGAGAGCATTGTGCGCACTGGTAACATTAGTACTTGTGTGGGGGCAGTTGGCCTTTGTGTGTGGCAGGACGGCTGAATTTGTGCGGGGCCTGGGGCTTTCCAGGTGGGACAGGGCCACGAGGGTTGTAGGGAGCCCAAGAGAAGGTCACCCCACATGCACGTGACCTACACACACACACACACACACTCACACCAAAGTGCACACAACCACACTAGTGGGGTTGAACGGCACAGCACACAGGAAGGGATTTCCACCACCACCGACACCCGCTCCAATACCTTTGCGGCCTTTTTACTACATTACAAATGCATTTATGACAGTTCAAAAAACTCAGCTCAACCAACAGAGCATAGCATGAAAATCTGTCTATATACACAATAATTTTGCAGTTTTAAACCCAAACAACCCAAACTGCACAAATCATCAGTTGAACTAAATATCAAAGACCGAAAACATTCAGCCAAACACTGTAAACAAAAAAACTATACAACTTTAATTGAAAACAAAATCAGCCATGTACAAGAAAAAAATTCAGCTCCCATGCACAGAAATTAGCAATAATATTATATATTATATTAAAAATATTGTAGCATTTTATTTATGGCCTATATGAACAACACACAATTAGCCTGAGTATAACAATTGGCCTACCATTGTTTTCATGGCTTACAAAACCAGGGTTCCCTGGGTTTATTGTTGTATATTGAGATAATCTCATAGTCCAAAGAGTCACAGAACTCCTTTTCAAACGAAAAGAGTGCCAACTTGTTGAAACAGGTGGTCCCTATGGATTCCAAGGTCCGTTTAGTCTGATCCGCAGTCTCTCAACACTACTAGAAGTCATGGGAAGAGTGATGATGATTTGAAGTAGATTTCGAAAAATGTCAGGTGCACATATATCTAAAATTTCAGAGATTTCATTCTCAATTCTACTGAGAGAAAGAAACTCCAGTCCAATTGCTACTTTCTGACACCGATCTGTAAAGGGGCGTGAGCCCAAGGATTTTAGGTGGACCCAAAGTGCAGAGAAACACAACAGGAAACCAGACACGATGCAAAACAGTTTGCACAATCAAGGTAACAAACAAACGAGAGAAAACAGGAAAACAAACAAAGCCACTAAGGCCACAAAGGCAGGAAGATTACACGAAAATGTAAATTGCTCCACAAAAACCGGAGGGTAAACGAGAAACAACAAAAGGCACCAACTAAAGCAGAAAAGGAGACAAAAACAAGGGAAACAATGGTGAGGCAACGAACGTGAAAGACGATGGCTGGAGAGTCTGGCAAACAAGAACAAACAATCCGGCAGTGGGGTGAGGCCAGAGCACAGCTTAAGAGCAGGAGCAATCAGTGCGCTGATGATCATCAGGTGTTTTGATTGCTCCCCAAACAGCCTGGCCACACCTCCACTGCCAAACAGAGAGGGAGGAGGGAGGAGGAGAAAACCAAACTAAACAGGGAAAAAACACAACAAAACTGACAACCATGACAAGATCCTGTAGTACCTTGACTACCTTTTTCTTTAACACTCAATCCTCAGCCAAGATGTGATGGTGATCACTTGTGCTCCGCAGAGACTCCATCTGCGCAAGTGTCTGTCTTGCAAGACTGCAAGCGAAAGGTTGGTGCGGCCCTCATTACTGATCCTCTCTGTCAGCTGTCTGGCAAGATAATCTTTCCAGATGTGTCTTCAGTCCTCATCATTTCTCACACTTGTTGCTTTTCCTAAACCGGTGACCAGTGCAGATCCCATAAGCCTTCTGTTAGGTTCATCACTTGCTCCCTCAGTTAGGCTGATACACTCAGAGACCGACAGGGTCAGGCTTTGTAGACCCCGTGTGGCAAAATCGGTTGTCCAGAATAGTTTTCCAATATGATGAGTAAAAATATGTACTTGTTTTGTTTGTATCTGTAGGAGCAGGGACTGTGCTTTAATTTTGTTCTTTCCGCTGCTCTCAGCATACTCGGTAAGCACTTCTAATACTCCATCAAGTAACGTCGACATTTTGTTCACTGCTCCAGTTTTGGAACTCTAGCTCTTGTCTACAGAGCGCTCAAGTTCCATGTATGGGCGTCCTGGGACGAGTTGCTTCTGCACTTCCACAAATCCTGTGTGTCTGCTGCTGCCTGCGATGAAACAGTGTGTGTTGTTCACTGTATCAAAGAATGTGCTGATGTGCCCAGACACCTGCACACAGTACCAAAATCAGTCTGTGAGAATCACAGTGCCAAAGGAAATGTTTTTTTAGAATAACATGCACACCTCCCTTGTTTCCAGACATAAAAGAGGCCCCGTCAAAATGGAATCCAGTGCACAGAGATGGTTGGCATTGCAGTGGTTCACACCTGTAATACCGTCTCTGAAATGCCACTTGCCTCATGTCACTGGTGTCCATGAACCTAATGGCCCGTTCTTTATTTTTCCCTGCGTGAACATACCTCACACAGACGCTAAGAGTTCACGCTTTGACTCATCCTAATATTCATAAGCATGTAATAGGTGCCTGGTTTTTCACAAACTTCTGCTTTAATCTGGCGCAATAGCAAGGAGGCTGCTGACTGCAGAAGATCATTTTGAACATGTTTACGAAAGTTACATTTCTGAGCAGCTGCTCCAGACAATTTCAGATCTGCGTATCATATTTGCACATGAACTTGGAACAGTTTATAAAGTTTCCTTTATTGAGAGCGTCTGCATTTTCCTTGTGTCCATGTAGTGGGATGGCAGGACGACATTGTGAGGGGAATAGAGGGGATCAACGAGCTTCTAATTGACGTCCTTAAGAATATGAGCGACACAATAGTGGCGAAAAAGTGAATTACCGTATGTGTCCTTGCCTTTTTATATGTTGTCAATTATACGTTGACGGGTGTGAATGGCTTCCCGGGGAGAATTGCCATGGTCAGGTCCAGCCTCTGGTTTGTCCGGTGCGGGGATGTGCTGCTCTGGCAGAGGTAGTCCATGATGGTGTGCCACATTGTGAAAGACGCCACATGCCAACACAATGCGGCACACCTTCTCAGGTTTGTAGAGCAGCACAACCCAGGCCACAACTGGACCTCACCTAGGCCAAAGCAGGACTCTCACATACTACACATCTCATGAACAACAAGCTTTTTGTCTTTTTCATTTGAAGTGGGCCAAATCATTAATATTAAAAGTAAACTAATGAAATTTGCTGCTGTAATTTGATCCTTTTAATAAGCCATTGAACTTGCCATGATCCAAGGTTTTGAACAAGTGTGATACTGGTGTGTGGCCACAGCGTGCACATCTAATGTTGCTCACAGTGGACCTCAGTGTGCTCAGGGAGCTTGTGTGTATGCCCAGACACATGAAAAATTAGAGGGAACATTGATTACGTGAGTTAGAAGAAAAGGAAAAGTTTTGGAATGAGCTAGATAGAGTGATAGAGAGCATTCCCAGAGGAGAGAGAGTAGTGATTGGAGCAGACTTTAATGGTCATGTAGGGGAAGGGAACAGAGGTGATGGGCAGGTTTGGCCTTAGGGATAGGAACTTGGAAGGACAGGCAGTGGTAAACTTCGCCAAGAGAATGGAAATGGCAGTGGTAAACACCTATTTCCAAAAGAGAGAAGAACACTTGATAACTTACAAGAGTGGAGGCAGGTCTACAGAGATATATACACATATATTCTATGTAGAAGAGGTCTTCTGAGGGAGGTTAGCGACTGTAAGGTGGTGCCAGGAGAGAGTGTAGCCAAACAGCATAGGATGGTAGTGTGTAAGATGGTGATGGAGGTGAGGAAAAGGAAGAGGGTGAAGACAGAGAAGAAAATCAAATGGTGGAAATTGAGGAAAGAGGAATGTTGTGAAGAATTCAGGAAGGAGGTAAGGACAGTGCTGGGCCGTGTTGAGGAATTCCCAGACGATTGGGACACGACGGCAACAGTGATTAGGGAGACAGGTAGGAAGGTGCTAGGTGTGGCCTCAGGAGAGAGAAAGGAGGACAAGGAAACCTGGTGGTGGAATGTTGAGGTTCAGGAGAGTGTACAGAGAAAGAAATTAGCAAAGAAGAGATGGGACAGTGAGAGAACAGAAGAGAACAGGCTAGAGTACAAAGAGAGGGCAAGGGAAGTGAAGAGGGAAGTGGCCAAGGCCAAACATAAGGCATATGAGGAGTTGTATGAGAGGTTAGATACAAAGGAAGGGGAAAAGGAGTTGTACAGGTTGGCGAGGCAGAGAAATCAGGCTGGGAAGGATGTACAGCAGGTTAGGTTGATTAAGGACAGAGAGGGAAGTGTCATCACCAGTGAGGAAAGTGTGTTGAAGAGATGGAAAGAATACTTTGAGGAACTGTTAAATGAAGAAAACGATAGGGAACGTAAGAATGAGGAGCCAGAAATGATTAGGAAGGAGGTTGATGAGATTAGAAAGGATGA
>CAAKHB010004798.1:4274-18260 GCA_901007665.1 Aeoliscus strigatus
GTGCAGCTGCAGAGAGACAAACTGAATGCCCTGGAGAGACGTCTGGTGGGCTGTGACGTCGAGCTCCGTGACTGGGAGGAGGCTGCCAATGACGTGAGGGAAAGCAAAGTACTATTCCTGCTCCTGCGTAGAATACGCGGTAGCTGGTGCGAGTGCACTGGCATTTGTTACAGCGACAGTCTCAACAAGATCTGCAAAATATTCCTTTGGGATAGTTGCATTTTCTTGTTAAACACTGATGCGCTGCTATAAGAGCTTGGAAAGTCACGTGACATAAACTGGTCCACTGGTCAACTGTGACTATACAACACCCGCAGTGAAGCCACGCCCTCGGCGTTAAATGTGCGACCATGTTTTTGTTCTTGTACTCGCTGCGGCACAAGAAAGTTGAATCATTTTCCCGCCCTCGCCAGGAAGGAAACCTGGAAGAGGAGCTGCTGCTTTTCGAGCAGCAGGTGAGGAGGAATGACGCTGAGATGGAGGAGGAAGAATTCTGGGAAAACGAGCTGCACAGCGAACAGGAGAGCGAGCGACGGCTCCGGCAACAGCTGGCCGAGCTGCAGGTCTGTGTACGCGACTGTGAGGCCAAGCTTTCGGAGTCCTTAGCACGTATACAGGTGAGCTCAACAGCCACCCGGTTCCTTTGGTTTTATTAAATGTGCAACAAGCCGGAAGATCCTTCACGAGGGATCTAGGCCCTGCAAACACAAATCGTAATCGTAAAAGTCAACCTAGTCTAGACGACATCGCTGTTTTTATGGCCGCTGGTGAAAGTTAATGCCATTTATTGTTTGTTGTTTAGAGCATGGAGGCAGGTCTGGAGCAGGAGAGGCTGCAGCAGGAGGCCGAGCTGAACCAGAAGGTCAATGATGAGGAGGTACGAGCAGTTCATCTAATAACACGGCAGTGGTACTTAGACACATGTCTGTGGCCAATGATGCTTTTAGACAATTTCTAGTGTGGCCGATTCAGTCGGTTCTTCTATTTTAAGGATTTCAGGAAAAGAACTGGTGGTTTAAAGTTTTAGAATAAAACATCTAAACCGTGTTGTTGAAGCCTCCAACGCTCCTGTCACGTCTGCTTAGGGATTGTTTTATTTTTGCTCTTCTCTGGATTGTGTGCTTTGTTTGTTTTCAGGTGCAGACCCAGCTGGAGAAAGTGAGGGCAGAGCTGGAGATGCAGAGTCAACACGCAGCTCGGCTGGAGAGCAGCTGGAGGGCGTTGGAACGCTCGCTGGGCCAGTCCAGCACCAGATTACAGGTCAGCACAGAACCCACGGCCCATTTCGTTGTCTCCTCGTCACAACTTTGGCACAGATCTAGAGTTTCACCCTGAAGCCTCGCATCCCCGATACAAAGTGGGGCGTTTTCTTAAAAGGTGGATAAGCTGTCGGTGTGAAAATCCACATGGAACCAAAGGAAACGGAGCTCTTTAAATCGTGGACAGTGAAGCGAATTGTAATCTCTGCTTGCAGGGATGCGCGGTGGATCCTCGCTGCATGTATGAATAGTTGGAATTGAAGTTCTCTGTGCACAGCCAAGGTCCAACAGGGTGTGGGGGTGTATGAGGTAATGAATAGAAGAAGGGAGGGGGGCTATGACAGCATTCTTTGCCTGATTAGAGAGGGGCCTGAATAAGTCCACGACCCTCGCTTGCACTTGTGTAACCGTCCACGTCCTCGCAATTGTCAAACATCATTCGGCTGTGACAGATTTTCACCCACTCATCCACATAAGGGGAAGTTACGATTCGGTGCCACTGCAGAACATTATTTTAAGAGGTATGTCGGATTTCCTTCTTGAGACAAGTCCAAATTGATCGGTTATAGGACGTGTTGTGTCTGTCCCAGGAGAAGGAGCAGGAGCTGGAGCAGCTGACAAAAGAGCTCCGACAGGTCAACCTGCAGCAGTTCATTCAGCAAACTGGTACCAAGGTCACCGTGCTGCCTGCTCAACCTACAGGAGAGAACAGCGATGGCACGTACACACACACACACACACACACACGTGTACAAGGGAAGGCACTCACCCAACAGTGACTACATGACCTGTGACTTTAACGTCACCGTGATCAGACCAGTTTCACAGCAAACCTCAACTGAAATTGAGGTGTGTGTTTGTGTGTGCGCACAGTGCCACCTTGTGGCCAATCTGGTAATAACAGGTTTGACTGCAGCGCTCGTGAGGCAGAACTGTTGTGCCACAACAGCTTAAGTCTGTAACCCCATTACATGGTCCAAATCACAAACAGCTCTGCAATTCTGCAAGACTGTCACAGCAAGTAAAAAGCAAAATCCCCTATTTTCATTCTTAACAGAAAATCCCCCAGAAAGCCTTTTCGTCAAGTATTATGTCCTCTCTCATTTCGTTCTATTAAAGTATGGGCCGATTTTTATTAAACTAGTTAAGAGCCATTGGTGAATAATAACTGAGGATAATCACAAAGAGCTCAGAAGAATTGAGATTTTTGCTGTTCTTGTCACAGAGGGGGATTCCAGCTCTCTAAAGCGACTTGGCTCGTCGCGTCTCTTACCCAGCGACCTCCGTGCACTTCAGAGCACCGTCTCCTCCAACCTCAACCCTGACGGCATCTACGTGTGAAACTGTGTGGGAGTGGAGGCTCGTTTTATGGGGGTCAGAGCTGGATGATGCTAACAGGGCTGTACCTAAAAAAAAAAAACCTAAAACTGGATGCTTCGCTCCAGAAACTGCTTCAACCCTTTTGTTGCACGAACCCATCTCCAGGGATCAATCGTGGAGGACGTCGGCCAAAATAGTCTGGAGGACCCATCACAAAAGAAAACCTGCAATCATCTTACTAGCGTTCAGAGTGAGTTCAGTATACATTTGGAAATGTGGACATGTAGTATGTCTGTGTGCTCGTGAAGATTTCTCCTGGATTGGCTTTTCTTTTGAGTTGGTTCGAAGCCAGCGGATCTATTTTTAGACTGAGACGTGCAGTCTGTATTTGAATGCTATAAAAGAGTAGAGAACACATCAGGATGTCATGTTTGGATAAACATATGTGCACACTATCTAATACATGCACGAGCATGCTCAAGCCCCTGTGCTATGACCGTAGCCATATCTGGATTGCCTTACTCTGGTGTGTGTGTAGCCAGACATCTATAAGTCGACCCTACTGAGCACTGGGCGCCATAGACATTCAAAAGTAGGCTTAGCACCAGTTCAGGTGATTCCTGATGTCAGTCGAACATTTCGCTCATCACTCGAGTTTTAATCTTGTGTTGTTTTTTTTTAAAAAAAAGAATACTAGTGTGATATTTACAGTTTCAATTTGAAATAACTCCATTACAGTAATGAAGGTGAGAACAGCCTGCTGAGCAGTATTTGACTTTATTAGTGAAATAGTTTGGCTCCATTTCAGGTTTACTGCCCCAGAGTCATGTAAATATTTATAAAACCGACACCCTGAGCTCTGTAATTTGGACAGTAGACCAGACTGAGGCCTTGGAGTCCGCAGTGGAAGTCACAGAGATGTCGTATCCACACTGTCCACTGGGTGGCAACAAACCTTTATTATTTAAACCAGGAGAAAACTCCCTCTTTTGTGAATCTTTTTCTTGGGTCACGTGCTTGACTTTGCATACTGTTTGTAGCATATTAACATTTTTTTCCGTTCTCGCTGATATTTTAACCAACAGAAAATGTCTTACATGAACCAAAGCGAGCAAAGAGTTTTTTTTTTTCAAATAAATACTTTCTGCCCATACATGGATCAGAAATAGCAGTTGCATTGAGTATTTTTATGGTTTGTTGTTGTTAGCTGAAAGATAGATGGGCCCTTTCGAACAGAATAATCTGGTTCGTGTCAGAATGTTTAATAAAAACATATTTGAGAGCACTGATGCAGAAAACAATGTGACAGGAAAATGCAAGTATTTGTGGAAACGTATGTATGGGCTCTGGGGTGAGACTAAAACACACTGCATCTGTACAGATTGATATCGAGGGGGAACGTGATGAAAATGGATCGTTGCTTTGGGGGAAATTCTCATTACACCATGAACCGATGCGTCTTCTCCGCCTCAGAATGCAGTCGTATGTGACTGGGACTCTGTAACTGTAGCTCACAAAACATGTAAACAGGAAGTTTCAAACATGTGCCATGCCTTACTGAGAAAACCTGTGAATAACATATCACGTCAAAGTAGATCGAAGTCTGCAGAGTACAAAAGACTTTCGATTTGAAATGTGGCTCTGTGTGCATGCAGTAATGTGTGATTGGTTGACTGGTTCACCCTGATTCTTCACAACCAAGGATTCGACAACTCATCTGTGGTTCTTTTCTCGGCTTGTTTTTGCTGCCTTACGCCTTGGTGAAAGTTGTTAAAGGATGTTGGATGAAGAGCGGCCAGCTGGTTCTTTTAGCAGAAGAATTTGTTCCCTCAAGAGCGTCGGTCCAAAACATCCATTGACACATTGTCGGGTGTTTCCCTTTCCTGTTTACAGGTGCTGCTAACAACCTGTTTCTCTTGTGCCATCAGGGGTGATTTTTTTTTTACAAAAGTACAAATGAGGTAAATGCAGACTTTATGGAAGTGTTTTTTTAAAAAAAGGTTGACGTTTGAAGCCAATAACAAGAATGGACTGAATGTCATGATGGATGCTCAGGATCGTTTGAGCATTTGACATGTTAAAGTGTTTATTTTTTGATATTCAGAAGCTGTTTGACACGAGGTGTTCATGTGGTGAAGAGGGAGATGTGGATTTTCTTTCAGAGAGGGAACAAGATTCCATGAGGATTGTAAAAATGAAGGGTTCGTTTCTGCTTTGACAACAAACATTGGGGGGAACGGTACAATTCTTCCTTTGGAAATACCTTCTAAATAACGTAAATGTTGTTTAACAACCTAGTGGCTCATTCAAAGATGACCGGGAGTATTTCTGGGGGAAACTGAGACAACACAATGTGACCTGAATGTGTCGAAACACGAGTGGCCGAGTTGAAGCCGGTGAGAAATAAACAGCACCATCATGTTCCTCCAGAGCTTGAACTCAACGTTCACGTCATCACACTGATTATATTTGTGTTGGACTTGTCGTACTGCATTCACGGCCTTCTCTCAGCCATCATTTACATCGAACCACTGTGTATGAAAGTCATGGAAATCAAGGGCGATGTTAAAATATACAAGTCAATAAAACTATACCTACAAAAAACGCGCCATAAACAAATAAACTGCTCTGAAATGCTGACTACTGTGATTATTGATGCTGGAGTGACCAAACGATGTCATCCTCAGTCATCCTACTCCCCCTCTCAAAATACTGAACAGCATCTCGCATGAATAAATCGCACGAGGGATCTCTACTCCATCTCCATGACAACTGACACAACTATACAACTATGTTGTTATCACCAAAATAACCTCAAAGCTGCATTTTCCAGTTTCAAGCATTACTGAGTCCTTCAAAAAGTCCGAAGGTCGGCGGTCAGTCAGATTGATTTGAAGTTGGTACGTCACACAAACACACACACACACAGGTTGTGAGTACGACACACTGGATCTGTTACGGCTGTTTAACGTGACATAAAACCCCTCAGCTGGCTGGTATGGTGAACAGTCTGTGATCTAATTTGAACGTAACAGACACAGTTGGTGTTTGCGCTTTTGCAGGGGATAAAAATAACCCGACCGGTTCTACATTCAGTGTTCGGTTGAGCTCATTTGCATATGATCCAAATACTCGCTGTGCCTCACAGGTGGTAAGATCATGAGGTAAGATCTGACTGGACGAGTGCTGCACAGGGGGAGGTGATTAGAGAGAACAGTCATTTATCAAAACCAAGTGACATGCAGTAGGCCTGGGGGGCTTTTTTTTTAGGCGGGGGGGTTGGTTGGGGCCCTGGAGCAGGTGGAGATCTAACCAGAGCAGTGAGGAGAAAGAGAATCTTCCAGTACAACCTGGTGTTTGTGATCTCAGCAGAAGGGAGGTGTGTGTGTTGGCTGCTGATGAGAAAAAGCAGGGATGTGAGGATGCTGCGCTTTTCCAAACGGGATGAGACAAAAGGACAGACGAGCTTCTTGAGATCTGTAAAAGATAAAAATCCACCTTCATTTTTAATGTGCCCCTGATGGACAGGATGTGTCCAGACACATTTCTGCAGAGAAGACGAAAGAAAACCAAACAAACTTTCTCCCGTTTCAGACATAAATTTACCACTGCTGCAGGAGCACTTTGGTGATTCTTTGTGTGTCGTGTCATTTGTCCCTTCAGCCCCCACCCTGGAACACCTCAAGTGAAGCCCAACAGTTGGGTCAGATGGCTCTGATTACATCTGTGACCCTTTCACGCCACATGACATTTACAGATTTGTTGCAAAATGCCACGAACTTCATCCAACCCATATTTCAACTCCGCTGTGCCGTCATTATTCAACGATGATTCACCGATGATCTTAACAAAATAAATCCATCCACAGTTACCTGACAGGTTAAATGTTACAACTTAGTTTTTAAATCAGTGTTTCTTAAATGAGTTAGGTTTTTTATTATTATTTTAAGGACCCAGACTAACAGGAAACATTAGACCAAAACAACAACACGTGTTGATGGGTGTGTGTGTGTGGGGGGGGGGTCCATTGACAGGCTCTGATCAGTGTTCTCATCATCCTGTTTCTGGGGACCTTCGGCTGCAGCACACCTGATTTAAATCAACGATCAACACATGCAGTGGAGGGGGGGGGTTGGAAACACTTATGTCATGAAATCCATCTCAAGCAGCATCTGTTGAAGAGTTAACAGCTATTTGCAGCTTTGAATCCTCCGTATTTCCCAGCGTGAGTTATATTTGGTTCATTTCTTGGCTGTTTCACTGCCAAGACGTTTGTAAGGTGCAGAGGCTTTCCTGACTGATACAACAAATCCACTTCCCTCCGAGCCACAGCGCCTTCCTTCCCTCGCAATAACATCAAAGTAGTTAGATTTTATCAGAAGAAAATCAGTGCGATCTCGTCGCGGGACAAGACTTGTGTGAGAAACAGCCCTGGATGGAGATCAGAGATTTGATGTGAGTTGTGTGAACGTCTTTTTGTGCTTTAAAGTGAAATCGGGATGGGTACTAGTGGAACGCTGGCTAATTAGTTCACCTCAGACTCTGAACAATGATGCAAATATTGAACCTTGTGTGGATTCAACAATTGTGTTGAAAATGAATTATAGCCCTGGATGATGATGGATTACAGTGTGTGTGTGTGTGTGCGTGTGCTTGCTGGCAGATACTGTCATTAAATAGCCCCTTGGCCCTTCTCCTGAATTTGTTTATTCTGCACTGGGCATGATAGTAGGTGGCAAACAGATGGGCATCCATGAATTATGGAAATTATGGGCTTTGATTAACCAACACACACTTTGCTGGATAAAAGTAACTCGAGGTTTGCCAACTTGTGTGCTGCTCTGGGCTGTGCTGCCAGTCACTCGGCAGTGTAACGGACGTGATGCTTGACTGATGTTGTTTACTGCTCAGGCTTCAAAACCTCTGAACAAAACCACTGTAAAGTTTGGACCAGGAGAAAGGGGAAAAAAATTCTCTGAGTGACAGAAGAGCGGATCGGTGCCACTTTCATGTTAGTATTGTCGGCATGAAGCCGCAGCCAGCCAGCTCTGCTCTGCCTGAAAATGGTAGTATGTTCTCCTCCCAGTTTGTCAACTACTGATGCTTTGCCACAGCTCTCGTCTGGCTGATCGCTGGCCGTCTCAGCGTGAAGCCCCTCTAGTCGTTACGAGATGATCCAGCTGAGCGACAAAGGTGCAATCCTGTGAAAAAGTATTTCAGCCCCGACCACGACCTTTGCTGGATTGGACCCTGTGGTTTGTGTGTTGAAACGTACCCACACCTCAAGTGCGTTTGCGTTATCAAGTCAGTTTTTGTGGTTCGAAACAGGAATCGATTGCCTGTCTTCACAAAGTCCATCGGTACGTTGGACTTGTCCAGCAGTCAAACCAGTCTGACACAGTCGACGGTTTAAATCCGTCTGACAGACGTTGAAATGTGCGACGTCAAAGAAGCGAAGGAGCTGGAAGTGTCTCGTTTTGAGGGGAACATGCCAAAGAAATGCCAGAATGTTTTATCACAGAAAAAAAAAACAAGTTTCTTTTTGTAACTGGCCCTTTTAACCACTATAAATTCTGCTTATTCAGATGAAACTTGATTTAAGCTGATTATTGATGTTCCTGTGTGTTCAGATCGGAAACTGACAGGCAGGATTTACATTCTCATTTGTACTCTAAACCTCAAGGACGAGCGTTTTCAAACTGTGAACACATTCAGGATGGGATCATTAATCATGTGTATCATAGTCATTTAATTCTTAAGTTCTTAAGTGTTTAATCAAAGCTCTTTTATAAAGTACTTGATTTGTTTGGAACGGCTACCAATTATCGTTATATTGGCCTTGCTACTCACCAGCAAACAACACCTCTATTTAGCATAACCCCCCACAACACACACACACACACACACGCATAAGCCATGAGCCGTCCCCCCACTCACCACTGTCCCCATCTTGTCACTTTCATAAATGAAGAGGGACAGCCTTATTCTGCAACCAACACGGAAAAGCAATTAAAAAGGAATTAGGGGTGTGCAGGGAGAAATTGGATATGATATCCGACGCCTATTGTAAATGTCAGTGTTATTACCGTGTTGTTGTTTCCCGCTCCTTTGGCCGCCTGGTCCCTGTTCCGGAGTGACAGCCCATAGTCTGCTGGACTTAATGAAGCCATCTCAGCAGCCAGGGTCTCGGTATGTAAGGTGAGGAGTGCCGCTTATCCTCTTCACCGTGCAGCTCTCATTACGATCAGTTTTACTGGTGAATAGCAGCCCCCCCAACACACACACACACACACACACTATTCTATCCCCTTGCAAATGCCTGCTGAACTTCTCCAACACTGCTGCCCGGTGTGGATTCCTGCCGTGCTATAGTTTCATTAATGGAGTTGTCCGACTGCCGCTGTGGCATCAGCTGTTAATTATTTTGGTAATCGATTAACGGATTAGAGCGTGTTGAGTGTTTGATTGGATATTTTATGGTTTCTTTGCTGCTCTAATGACAGTAAACTGATCATTTGTTTGTGGACAAAACCAGACATGTGTATGTTGTCAACGTTTGTGACCGTTTTCTGCCATTTTATTGACCAAATCAACAAACTGATTAATTTAGGAGGAAAAAATAGTGATGAAACAAAATTATTTGTGTCACAGCTTTGCTTCTTAACAGTATTATTTGGGGAAAATCAATCTTAGCTACAATCAGAGTTGGTGAAATAACAGTCATATGTTGTTAGCGGTCACATATTCCAATTTAATATTATTACCTCCCACCCAGGACATTTTTTTCCTTCGGTTTGTTCGTGTCTTGTGTATGTGTGTGGGCCGATGAAGGGACCCTGAGGGGTTTCAGAGGCATTTGGCAGACGTTTGTATGCAGCCAAAAACAGACCTTTTGGAAATTCCTCGACTGATTGAATTTTTCTATCTTTCACACAAAGATATTGCGTCCATTTAATCTTAAAACGTGCTGTGTCCGTCTTATCGTGCACCTTTTTAACTTGACGTCATCTTATTTTGGTAGATGTTCTTGTTCATTAAAATGTTTTAATATGCCCTCGCTCATTCCGGTAAATGAGGAACATAAACTATTCTTAAAAGCTTGTTTTCTGTCAGACACTTGGAGGATGTTTCCCGACGTCCTTCACAGCTGTTTACCTGAAGTGTGACTCAACACTCTCAGTGATTCAATGTGACACCGACTGGACCTTCTGCAAGCTTTTTTTTTTTTCAGCTATGGATTACTGACTTCAAATGAAATCTACCTGGGAGTTTGCAGACAACTGAAAGCAATTTCAATGTTTGGCCACTGCTGACGGAGAACGTGTTGAAAACATAAGAGCTGCTTCCTAAAGCAGAGTGAAAGGCGTTACACTGGGTCGAACATGAGCGGCTGTGCTATATTGTGTAATATGTAAATATCCTCTTTTATCACACATTGATTTCGTCGGGGCCGAGTGGCTTCAACTTAAATGATTTGACATTCCCCTGCACACTCCCCTGATTAAGATTTCCTTTAAAATAGAAACAGGGAGAGGTTCTTTTTTTTTTTTTTTTTTTTTTTTATTCTTGTGTTTTAAATTCATGCATTCATCCGCTGCAGCCACAGTCTGTTGCCGTTGGCCACAGAGCAGCTCCAGTGGAGCAATCTGGGGTTTAAGTGACTTCCTCAAGGGCATCGCAGCTTGTTGAGGAAGCTGAGAGCGCCGCTCATTCGTTTACCGCAGCTAAACATCCGTGGCTTATCGCTACGGAAAGTGTACATTGCATTGTTTAAGTAGAATGGCATAATGTTTTCTCCATTATAACCAGTCCGTGTGTGTGTGTGCGTTTTTCTCGACTTCCTTTGTTCTCACACAGTCTGTCCTGTGTGTCACACTTCATCCTGCTGTATAATGGAAGTGGGTGACAGCCACATCTGAAGTCAGGAGATGAAAGACATCATTTACAAGAAGGTGTCTGCTCTCCCAATGTGTGTGAGTCTCTTTATCGCACATTCGCGCGCGGTGTAACACAGCAGATATAGCAACGTACTGCAATATCAGTGATGTAACACAAAACAAAGCAATCTGAATTTTCTATTTAAAAAGAAGAGAAAACTTAATTCGGAATATATCAGGATCATTTTTCATGTCGTGTCTTCTGTCACAATGTTCACATTATAACAAGGTGACTTCAGTATTGCTTATATCAGGTATGAGGTTACATGACAAGATGTAGGAAGAAGTGTCACGTGTTGAACAGAGCAGCTGCACCCAAAGCTGCTTTGGGATTTCGAGTCTCAGACGTCTCACTCCTGCTTTGTACGATCTGGAGTCACGAACTTCTAAATGTTTCTGTTCTGTTTTCGTTCCTGTCACATTTTGACATTTTCCTTTTTCACCGTGCCTTACTGTTTGCTCATGTCTTCCACCTGTGTCTCATTAGTGAGTTGACGCGGCCCTTCGTGTCCTCGTCCAATCAGCTTTCAGCTTTCTGCTGCTGCCTCACCTGAGTCTCGTTCTCTTCGGTTTGTATTTCAGTCGCCGTCTTTCTTTGTCTCAGCTTTCGTTTTGAGTTGGGTGTCTGTGTTCCTCGTCGCCTCAGTCCCTTGTGTTCTGTGCTCCTTCAGTTAAATCAAGTTTTTTTCATTTACATTCCGAACTCCTGATTTTGGGATGAAATGGCGATAGTGGTTTAAGCTTTTCATTTGTGATGGACCAAACCGACGCTGTGACCAGTTTAATGAACTGTATATGTAACGTTAAATAACGTGGATGAACAAAGACCTTCCGTTTTTTTCCAGTCCGAAAAGACTTAGCTTGTCTTTGGCTTACTTTGATTGCAGGGTAGCTAGCTAAACTTGTTTTTAAACTGATTTATTTTTGTTTTTGGTTGAAAACAAAACTGAATGAGGTTCTTTCCTGAGTGCGAAACAAATTTACCTGTTGGTAAAGATAAAGCAACCTGAACATCTTAATTCTTGTATTGATTATTAGTCCTGTGACAGATGACCTGTTATTCCTAATATAAATTTAAACATGGGTATAATGGGACCTGGGGGCAGTTTGACACTTTGTGTGAACATGACGTGCAGGAGACTTACACAGGAAATATGAAAACATACAGTAACAAATCATTCTAAGGAAAATCCTAAGTTCTAAAGATCTGTGTCGGTAGTAGTCCGAACTTGACCGTCACTGATGCGCTGACAAACACCCAAGCTTATGTCTGCTGCTTCATAGATGCAGACAATCGCTTGCAAAGACACAAGCGTGTCACGTTCTGTCATGTCAGTGAAACCTCTTCGTGCTTTTTCGCACAATTACGACAGACATAACCTGTCGGCTCTGATTGCGTTGCTGTAATCTCCTTTGTCTGCATCCTGCTGAGCTCTCTGGCGTGCACAAACGCCACCAGGGGTTAAAGTACAACCTGCAGCGGCATCAACCTCCTGCACCTTGTCTTGATGCCCTTGAGCGGTAATTGGTTGAATCCCTCCAGAATCTGACTCGAGGGCACAGAAATCCACAACTCCCCAATCAGCCGGCTGTCAATCACTCTGCCAACTAAACTAAAGCCGGGGATACCTAACAGGCTGAGATTGGGATTTAGAGTTAGAGAGACATAAATCTTTTCGACAAGTTTGTGCATGGCCAGTCAGTGCTCTCGCTGGCAGGGCTATCACCAAATTGGATGACAGGGATGTTGCCAACATGGCGGTTAGGGGGATGCCCGACATCCAATTTGGCTTTCTCAGCGAGATAGGTGGAGCAATTTTCTTGTAAATGTGTTAAGAATTACGATGCTGAGATCTGGAATTGATTGATCAAATCTAAACATGTTATTGACATAATTATATTCCGTCTGCCAGATGCTCGACTATTTCCTCCACGTGGGACTTTTTTACACTGTTTGCTCAAGGAGACAGAAAACCTCTGGTTCGTGCTGTTACACATGAACCTCAACGTGGCGGCACAATGTCCTTCTGTGCTTCTGGCACAAACAAAGAGCTGTTTATTTGCTCCCGCTGGTCAAGGTGTAGCTTGTGTTTCATTGCAGACAACAGTTGCCTCATGGCCAGAGAAACTATATCCTATAACCCATAAAATCCCACACCCGATCCTCATAACCCCTGGCGTCCACACCGCAGAAGTCTCCTGTTAATCAGAACCCTAAATCTGTTCCGTGTCCACGGGCGGCGGATGCTGTCATCTGACCTTGCTGGTGGGAAAGACTCACAGTAACACAGCAGCCCAAGGATCGATAGAGAATTAGAAAGTTCACAAGCCATCTCGCTGTAGCTCATTGATCATACCGGACGGACGGACAGCCCGCCCCAGACCGTAATCCCATTCAACGGTGATGATCCGCGCTGTCGCAATCAGTCTTCTTCCTCCACAGTTTTTACAAGTGGAGGCTGGTATCGCGCATCCAGGAAACATGAGCTGATCTTGAAGAGAAAAGGTTCATTCTGTGACAACTGACTGAGTCTCTGAGAACTTGTGTGCAAAAAGTAAAGCATGCTAACATCTGAGGACCTTGAAAAGCGTTTGAATGAACAAAAAAATGATTAAATGTCATAACATGCTTGTTGGCATCCTGTGGCAAAAACACAATTTAAGGTGCTTTAAACAAAGTGTTTGAGAGTATTCGCTATCTCTGTTTAGCATGTTAGCATCCGAATGTGGTTTGTATTTAAATACCAAATCACTGGCATTGGTTTTGTATGAAAAAATCAAACGTCTCTATCTCATACTAAGATGACGGATGAATATTGAATGAAGTGATACGAATAAAATATTGATGATATTTCATGGTCAGAGCAATCCGACCTAGCTTTCTGAGACATTTCAATGTCTATTTTGTCAATCTCATGTTGGTGCTACAGGCAAAAAAAACAGGGTTTAACCACTGTCAGTGGAATTCATCCTCTGGGGATAACAACTGCCTGTTTGGCTGGAGAAAGCTGCAGAGGAGGAATTAACCATCATACTCTGTCTACGTGCATTGTTCGAGGAGGTTTACTGCATCTCTGCGTGGTATCATGTGGTACGCCCATGCTGAGCGCTCTCACATTAATATTCAGACTCGATCAACTCTAATCCCATAATTCATTTCTGCCCTGGTGGGAGCACTGTCACAAAGAACAAGTGGTCGTCCCGTTGTTTGATGAGCGTCATAATTATTTCAGCCATATGCCGTTGCTTTCGAAAGCACCACCGTCGTCAACCAAGTCCAACATCAGGCAGAACTGGGTTCGAGCCCAAACCGATGTTTGCCACTGACAAACCATGGTTATTGACATTCTCCTTATTCATTATTTGCTCCTTTATCGTTTGCTGTTTGCCCTTTTTTCAATCTTTTTCATCTTTGCCATTCCTTCAATACCACCCCCCCCCCACACACACACACACACACCCTCCAAAAC
>CAAKHB010004798.1:18280-30171 GCA_901007665.1 Aeoliscus strigatus
CCCCATGCCTGGTTCCCTCTCTTGCCCCCAACCCCCACCCGAATCCTGTTCACTTGATTGTGTCGAGCCAGAGTCGGGGAAAGTGTCACTATGGAAACAGGGGAAGAGACAGTGGAGGGCTCTCTATGGGAGAGAGGGGAAAGAGACGGAGGCAAAGAGAGAGATAAAGACTAGGAGCTGGGCACTGCTGGGGAATGCATGGGCGGCCATCCGCTGCAGAGCCGACCAAAAATTAGGGTGGAAACAATTTCATTGGCCGGTCAGCAGCGGAAATACACAGCTGTGAGCACTTTACACCGAAGCCTTTCTCTTCTCTATTAGTGTCCTGAACGCCATTCTATTAACAGAGAATGAAGGAAACCTGCAGACACTCGATTTTGTGTTTCAGTGTCTTTTCCAGTGTTGACTGATGAAATGAAACTATCCCAAACACATTTTGACAAATCCTTCCCTCCCCTGCTTCATCATCTCCGTCACTGCGATTGGTGTCGTTTTAATGAGTCAAATCAGTAACGGGTCTACCATTCACCTCATTTCTCCTCCTCGTTTCAGTTTTCAAACAGCACACAGCTACCGAGCAACAGCAGTTTTAGAAGAGCTGAAATGAATCGTCCATCACAGCTGACCAGTGACTTAGGGTTGTAAACCGAAGATGTTTGTGACACGTCTTCACAGGCATCGTGCTTTTTCAGAACTTGCATGAACAGACTTAGAAGCACTGATTTCCTTTGTAACCCTTGAGTTTGAGGCGGAGGGTGGTGGAGGAGAAAGGCGAGGACAGGAAGGAGCAGGTTAGAAAAGGGGAGGAGTAAAAAAAAAGAGGAGGAGGGGGGCAGCATGTGAGGGAGGTATGATAGTGAGGGGGGTTGAGACAGTAGCAGAGCAAGCCAGAGGCGGGAGGCAGAGAAGGAGCAGCTCTCCTCCTGAGTCTCCATCCCAGAGCTGAAGAAGACGACAGAGCAGAGGGAAGAAGTCAGCAGTCGCGCCTCACCAGAGCATCACGGCCCCTCAAGTTGTCACCGAGATGTCTGCTGCGAGGTACGTTACCTCTCACCGTCTCCTTTGTGCCCCTGCTCCTTTCAGCTCCCCTCATCTATGTCAGGACTGTGGACCTGCAGCAATCAGGCACTGGTGTGAGGGGGGGGTCGAATCTGTAAGTGTTGTGGAGGTTCAGTGCACAGACCCTGTGACGAGTACAAGGCTTTACAGCAGCAGGTTGCTAGGTTGTGTGTGTGTGTGTGTGCACAGAGACAAAATAGGGTTTGATTTATCAAAATGTCAGCAGCGCTTCTGCTGAGATGTAGTTTCTTTGACATTTGAAGGCTGATAACATTTCCTGCAATCAGACTCGGTGTGACCTGATGTTGCAAAGGACACTGGAGAGGGAAACCTCATTCGTCTCTTTCATCCGTTCACACAGCAGGATATTACACTAAGAGTGCAATAAAAAAAAACAACATCTCTTGGCTTAGTTGAATGCTGAAAGGATGTTTTAGAGTTTCCCTACTCTTCTGTCATGTGTTTGCTGTAAAACATATAAAACTGCACGTTCTCATTAATACTTCCCATAGATCGTAGTATTCATGTTAATAACGTATGTGCGCCATGTCATGAAACAGAAATAATGAAGTCAACGTTTTATAATGTAAATAATGTTTCATAATGTTTTTTATAGACCGTCGCAGCAGCTAAGTGACTTTTCTCTGACCTGAGGTCTGCCTGCCTGCGAATCTGTCCACCACTCTCTTCATTAGTGCCATTAAGGGTGAGCTAATGTTATCAGGCACATCGGCCGTATTGATCCACTAACCTGTTCCCTTGGAGCCAATAGTGGTGAAAGCTCCTTTATATTTACTGTGCTCTTGGTACAGCCAGTACTACTGCAGAACAGAGTGGAGTATTAGGTATTATAGAGTGGACCAGAGGCTTTGTGCCGGCGCTGTGAAGATGTCACAGTGTCATACTAATGGGAGCGTCTCTTTCCTGGCTTGAACTGTAGAAAATATCATAACATGAGCGGCAGATAAAAAGTTAGCACATTAAAGGGCTGAAATGCGGTGGGTGTTGGGTGATCCGTGTTCATTCAGTGTAATAAGCAGTTTTGGACCTAAAGGACAAACCTGTGGTGGTTTATCTGGTGAATGTCATGTAAAAATGAATGCATGCGTGTTTTTCTGTGTTTGTGTGAACACATTCCAATGATATCATGTCATGCCCAACCGTTTCATAGCAGAAAATGAATTGATAATTCCCAATGACCTAGAAGATCATGAAACATTGTTACCGTAATAATTGTTGCGAAAGAGTGAGGTGGGGGTTCAAAAAACTCTTGAAATTTTGTAATTAACCAAAACCTCATGGGACCAAATATGCACTTTTAAACAATACATATCTAGCCTTTGCCCCAAATTGCATCATAATTTAGTATCTGAACATGCACATTATCAGAATGTTATCAGTGTTTGATGAGACAATAGAATATGGGACTCTTTTTCCTATGATGGATTTTAGACACTGAGCTGCAAAGTTGGCATCCCTCTTAAACCTGTATCCGTTCCAAAGAGTCGTGCAGTGTTCAGGTCAGACTGACGTGCTCGGTGTCAGTCTACAGTAGATGCATGTATTCATGCGCCTGTGGGCAGCATCTGTGTGTGCGTGTGGACCGGTGTGCGGATGGCAAGGAAAGTGTATGGAGATCAATGCAAGCAGCTGTTCTCTCTGCACTTCAAACGGTGCTGTGTTGTTGGCGCAGCAACGCTCTGACAGGCCCCGCGCAAGGGAATCAAAGGCTAATGAGACAGTCATCGCACAAACGCACCCGGCAGACCCATGAATATTGATAGGACACAGGAGAGAGATGGAGGCAGGGTGTCTCCACTCGCACCCACATAAATTAAAGCGGGAGGGGGGGTCAGCTATATGTTGGAATAAATCACAAGAATATATGTTTAAGTGCAGGCTGCTGCTTTATCTATATAAAGAACTTGAGCTGTCAATATTACAGAAGGAGCAACTCTTTGTCCGACACACTGCATAAAACTGATGGATGGAGGTTGTGTAAAGGAACTAGTCGGAAATGAAGAACGAAATAAGACATTGTCCCACAGCGGGGAAATTTACACAATTGAAATTGTGTATGGTCTTTTTTGTGAGAATATGGCAGAACATCACGGTTGTAAGTGACATTTTTGACCAACCAGTAATTATTGGAATAGCCTACCAGATTTAAAAAAAAAATAACAAAAAAATATCATACTAAGTAGCCTGCAAATCTGAGACACATATGCCAAGATCCAGTTGAATGACGAGGAGTAAATCCACTCTCTGTCCTGTGCCACACCTGACTACGATCCTCGGTAAGCAGACGTAGATCTCCATAAAACTGTGCATTGCGTTTGCATCAGGCTCTGGCTAGCTGACATGTTCAAATGAACTCGTTCTTGGGCTTTAGAACCTTTGTACTCACTTAGATGTATCTGAAAGTGAAGCATACTGTGATTTGTTCTGGGCGGTATGTCACCTCTGCTCGTTCCTGCTGTCAACAGGCAAACAAACAGTGGAAGGACAGGTACAGCGAGCAGACAGGCGCGGGGGGGTGAGAACTGATGAGGCAAGAAGGCCGTCTACAGCATGTGGGCGACTGTGCCTCCATCTTGGCTGGGGCTCGTAAATCATGCCTCCCCTCCAGGGCCTCTCCTCCATTCTCAGACCTTCACAACAACTTGTTCTCCAGCGTGTGACGAGATGAGCTGTTGTCACAGCAGCTATCGATTGTGTGGGATGAGTCTGTCAGACCGAGGGATTTCACCCATCTGAGCGTGGTCACTGAAGTGTCCCGTCTCCATGTCTGTCTTCAGGCTACTTGTTCTGTCTCACGGCGGGTCAGTGCTCAAGTCCGCTCCATCTTACCAGATTGAAAATTGGTTGTGGAGTGAATTGGGAGTTATTACAAACTAACGGCGTGTGCCCGTCTCTGCAACAGACTGAAGACACACCCAGGGTGTAAAATTCTTCACTGTTTGTTGGGAGATACAGTCCAGCCCCCAGTGACCCATTAAAGCATTGGAAATGCACCTTTTGTCATTTCTGGGTCTGGAACAGTGATTTATGACCCATTAATATTATCACTAGACTGTGTTTCACGTGTGTTTCAGGCTGTCTGTCATGTCCCGTCACATGTTGTTGGTTGTGGATACGTCAGTCATGACAACAGTTACTGGCTACTGTTAAATGTAGTGGAGGTGGATCAGCCCAAATCCGTTCTGTTCATTTCGGGAACATGGCTGCGTTTTCACAGACAGAACGACCAAAGCCGCCAGTCATTTGTGACATCTGTCTGTATAAAGTCCTCCAGCCTGTAAGGCCCATTGGGTTTCATTTACCGCACATTAATGAGACATGCTGATGATCACCCAGGAGACAAACTGTTGGATTTCCTGCACAAACAAAATTACGACGACGTGTCAATTTACGTTGTCATTTAAGCCAAAGTTTGTTTCTGAACGTGAAGCAGGTACATTGCAAGTACATGTTAAAGAATACTCACCGTTTGCCAATATCTTCTGAAGACTTTTGTTCAATCGAATGTTAATCTGTACACTAATAAACATGACCTTGTGTCAGCCATCCAAAGTACTGACACACAAGCCAAGTTAGCACTAACGTGATGATGCCAAGTACAGAAAAGCTGAAGAAAAGCTCAGTGTAGCTTAGTATAAAGACCAAATATTGGGTCTGCTACTGGTTGTAAACCAGTTAAATGTGGAGATTCATGGATCTTCGGTCCAATCGTCGGCACAAAGGGCAGTGAGTGTTCATTCCAACTGGCTGCTGAAATGCAAAAACTCAATCCCAGCACAATCAGTCCACTTTAAAACCAAGTAGTTGAATTATTCACTTGCGCTCATGCCATCCTTTTAAAAGCCAATTAGATGAACATTTCATGGAAATCAGGCACAGTATTTGATCTCCTGGTGTCATTTTGAATTCAGAAGTGGAACAGATTACACAAATTTGACAGACTCTAAAATTAAAGACCCCATCCAACCGACACTCCAGTAAGGTAAGTACATAACAAGATAAAATCCCGTTTTTTTTTTTCCAACCTGTTTGGGTCATTCGACTCACATTTCTCCTGGTCCACACAAACCGTCTTTTACATAGCAATGGCTCTCCCAGAAAATAGTCATTTATGAGACGGAGGGAATTTCATCTCCACAGTCAGAAGTGGTATGTAAATGAGGATGCAGTGAAAATGATAACAGTGGTAATATTGCGCCACCGTATCACCAGTGCCTCCACGTTCTTTGTCCTCGGGCAGTTTCAAAGCATTTCTTCATCTTGCTTCCGCAGCCTAGTTTGTGAAACTCAACCAGCGCTGCACAGAGGAGCACTCCCACTCAACCTCCCAGCCTGCAGAGAGCACTTGAAAGCAATTTTCTTTTAATCAAGTTCACTATAAAGACTCTTCTGATGCCAACCTCAGCCACGCCACCATCCTTTTCCCCCACCATCAACTCTGTACATAATATTGATTTCTTTATGAGCGGGATGAAATAGTGTTTACTGACATAATGAGAATTCTCTTGGAGTCCATTGCTCTTTGGGGACTCTTAAAGCGAAACTTCCTTTTTTTTTTTTTCTTTTTTTTTTTTACATATCTCCTTTCCCTTTAGGGCGTCCATGACTTTGAACACATGATCAAACTGCTCCACTTCAATTTTAGTGATTAAATAAGTACTTGTCTGTTACATTTATGTGTAGTTGCTCTTAAAATCTACTCCTAGTACTTGTACCTCCTGATGGCAGGGAGATCTTTCTCAGCTCAGCCCAGGCGCTCCCAGCCATCCTCAGGCAACGACGGTTGTGCTGCATCATATTCGTGAACATTTTTCACCAGCACTGAATTTGAGTCTGATGCTCCAGTATTGTAAGAATGTCGTCCAATAGTTCCGCTGATTCAACAAGAAGCAACAAGAGCAACTGGCTTTCCTGTTGTTCATGTGAATCATCTGTCTCATCTAAAGCAGATTTGAATGAATTTTGAAAATGAATGCATGAATCATTTTGAAAAATCCTCAAGTGTGTCAAAAAATAAGTCTGTGCACTGTGGCAGTGAAAATCACATCAGTTTAATCTGACAAAAGGACAACGAAGAAAACTGAAAAAGTAATGTTTTAACTGTTCTGTTCCATCTTCAGGTCGGAAGCACTTGATGCACCAGGAGGACCTGACCTGGAAACACGGGCCGAAGACTGATTGTCCTCAACACGCAGGTGAACCTCACCTCTCACTGTCGCTTCGACATTAATAACAAAGGTCCTTCAAAATGATGGATTGTAGCTCAAAGTTTAGATCAGCCATTACGAGGCGTGAGCAGGATTTGATGTATCGGGACGGACAAGACGAGAGATCCCTCGGTGTATTTATGGCAGCAGTGTCAGGGTCCTGTATCCATTAAATCATAAATTCAAGGTTTCCGTTCAGTATGTAAAAAAAAAAAACAGTCTTCGACACTTTGATGTTTTTCAGACAAAAGGAGCCTGAAGAAAAGTAACAGGTCGATAATCAGTTCTGACAAACTGCACTTCCTGTTTAAACACTTGTGATGCTGCATCCCAATCAGGTTTGATTTCTGTCAGACTTATCGGTGCACGTCAGCATAAACGTGTTGAAAGTTGGATGGAAGACAATAGTCTGAAACAAATGTAGTATATCTATAATTAGAAATACAAAGGAAATTTGGTTCAAAGAATGTCTTGTTCAACGGGTCAAAAGATTCCAAAGATGTAATGAACAGATTCCCGGGTGTGTCCATCGCTACGTGTGTGTGTGTGTGTGTGTGTGTGTTGGGGGAGGGGGAGGGGGCAGACGAGGGTCAGCGGGGTTCCTCGGACTTGCTGATGAGACCGGCAGCAGGCGGAGAGAAACTGCTCTCACGGCGCGAGGTTCTGGTCCGGAGGGACTGCAGCCGCCTGCCAGAGGGGAGTTTTTCAAAGTTTGTTTCATTAACTGCAAGTCACCGCGACCCAGGGGCGCACGGATCGTGATGGGACAGATAGTAGATTGGAACTGAGCCCCTCAGGAGGAAACCCGGCGAGCCCGCGCAAGATTGAAGCCATGCAGAGACATTCCAGCAAAGAGAGTGGAGGCAAAGGCTACGACTCACAGACTGCAGCCACAGCGAACATTTCCCATGAGGCCTCTGCACAGAGCAGACATCTTCCCTGAACGCATCAGCATTCTATTTTGGACCAATAAAATTCTGATTCATCTGTATAAACCTCCGGTCTACTCGTCCTACATCCGACATCACAGTAATCGGTTATCGGCTCATCGTCAGGTAACGGCCGTCGCATATATCAGCGTTACTTCAGCTGCCCGTCGCGTCGCCATGACGTTTTCCAAAAGAACCACTTTAAGCAGAAAGCATGGAGAGAAATCCATGCAATGAAAGTACGGCTGAATAAAGAGCTGAAATATCTTTAAATTGGATATCAAATTGAATTTCCTGCACGGCAGTGAAACGGTGACTCTAAGTGAAAACTTTTAGCGGGGCTGGAGGTGTTAATAGGTGCGCTTCCGTGACTTTTCCTATTTTCAGCTCCTATCTTCAATTCCACTTTATTAGATTCTGTGGCCCAATTTATTTTTTCAGGGGGGAAAAGCTGCAGCGCTGCAAAAAAAAACCCTTGGTGATTACTTTCAGTGTTTGTTTGTGTCTTCCTGTCGTAATGATGATGATATCCTTGAGTTGCAGCTCTGTAATCTTTCAGTCCTGCGGCATTCTCAAACTGCGTTAATGAGCTGCTTCATGTCCAACTGTTGCTTTTTTCATTGAAAGAAGCCGGCGCGGCAGTTTCGACTGCAGCCTGTGTGCGCTCAGCCGGCACATGTGGAGCGCTGGAGGCACAAGATGGAGGTCTATGAGGGTGTCCAGGAGGGTTATTTGCTCTCAGGTAGCGACACTGCAAAGGATGATGGGAGTTATTTGCACTGCGGCAACTTGAATCTGGTGTTTTTGTCCCGGTTTTAATGATGGCAGCTCGTGTCAGCTCAGGTTGCATCGTATCGGTGCTGACCCTCATGGGCCTGGGCTCTGGCGACACCTTCCAGTCTGTTAATGAGATGACTCCACTCTGTCTACGGGTCACGGTGATATTTACAGAAGCCGTTGTAGCGGCAGAGATCCACGCCTCCCCGTGGCGCTCCCTCGCCTCATTTGCATAGCTTTCAGACTTCCCCTTCCCGCTCTCCCTCTCAGCGCGCTCTCTGTGCTCCTCCGTGATCGACAGGCTCCTTCGCACTTCTCTTCGGTTTGTTTCGCACATGTTAATTAAAGCCTCTAATTAGCTTTCCCCACTAAAAGGCCGCATTAAATCAGAGTTGGAATGGCAAATGATTCCTGGCATTAGCATAATTGTGTTTTTGAAGTGTAAAGATTTGAGCATCAGGGATGCTAGCTCACGTTTTTGTTTCGGTGATTTGTTGTGTTTCGGGTCTCGGAGCCCAAGGGTCCTCTGGAGGATGTTTGGTTGGGATGTAGGGCCCCGGGACCCCACAGGGGCCAAACACTAATGAGGCCTGCTCCTCTCTGATGGAGCAGATAGAGGAAAAACAAACCTGTGATGGTGGACCCTCAGGTGGTCCTGAGAGCCGCCAGAGTGGAACAGTGAAACGGAGGTGTGGTTATTAAATCCATCGTATCCGCTGTGAGTTCAAGTACTGTGACGCCTGTCAAAGCCCCCAAAACACCAACAAGATGGAATAAAGTGAATATTGGAGAGTGATAAAACCTGTTGTCTGTCACACTGAAGTTGGTGCTGCAGGCAGAACTCCTGGTTTTGTTGTTTCCTGCAAATAAAATGGTTTACTCGTCATCCAGTCACTGGACATCGGGCACAGAGGAGAGTCGCACTTGGCACTCTGGTTGCCAAGGTAACGCTCTTGTCCAAGTTTAGTTAGTTGTAAGTGGATCATCGTTCCCTCCGTTGGGAACGAGACCAAAAGGACGTCGTTTGCATCAGCGTGAGACACATGTCAGAGACGTGGCTGAGACGCACCGGCACCGACATGACAGGCAACTATGAGGCGCTTACATGAGGGCACGCGGCAAACAAACCGTGTCAGCAGCCACGTGTCCATCAGCGGCTCCGGCATGTCGCTGTCCAGGTCGACTGGTGATTTCCCGTATCCTCGTTAGCGGAAACACACTCATGTTGTCTGTTACGCTGACACTCCTGGATCGATGAGACTCTGTGCACGTCCACCGCTCTCCGACATGACCGAAGCTGTCATCCAACAGGGCCTCGGGGAAGACATGATGCACTTTCCAGGAACTTCCTGTGGGTGCACTTGCTCTCGGAATACTGGGGTGGATTAATAATTTAGCGTGAACTTGTCTTCCCAAAGGCACAGTGGTGGAACAGTGACAGTGTCAGGGTTGTTTTATAGCTCAGAGTGTTGTCATGTGAGTTATTATTGAGCCAGCCAGATATACCGTAATGCAGCAGATTCCCGCTCAGGCCTTGAATGTGCTCCAGGCATGAAAACCCATTAAGATTCAATGGAGGAAGGAGAAGGAAGCTGGAGAAACGATGTAAGGACGAAGAAGCTGCAGAGAGAATTATCCGCACTTTTTCCACAAGGCTCCTTTTTAATTTGATTATTTCTATTCTAGTTCAGTGAAATCATTTCTTGTTTCTATAGAGTAAAGTTGATGACACGAGCACACACCGTCCTCAGGTTGCAGATGAAATTACGCGGAGGTGTTTTTAAACCAAGAACGAGAGGTAAAACAGCAAGAAAATACAATGAAAGTGGGAGAAAATTAGACGAGGAGGACGGGAGAAGAAGAGTGGACGACCGCGGAGTCAGAAAGTCAGAGAAATATGGAGACCGCAGGCAGCAGCCAACTCCGTTTGGAAGTCTAACATTCATTATGTCTGTTTCACGGGTGCTGCTAGTCAGACGCAGTCAGAGATCTCAGCCAGCAGAAAAACCAAGGGCACTGCCAGAGGCTTGATTTCCACAACAAAAAAATACATTTCACCCTACGTGACCTGCATGGCACTTTTCTGTTTCTCAAACTTTTGCCAAGTTTGTAGCTCGTCTGACAAAAGGAAACGCTGCTGCAGTCCGAGCATTGTTGGCGTTGTTGTTGTTATCACTTGCTGCTGCCGCTGCCAAGGAGGTTATGTTCTGTGCTCGTCTGTCTGTCAGCAGACTGATTTACATGAAACTTGGAGGGAAGGTGGAGCACCCGCCGAAGACGAATGGAAGAGATTTTGGGTCCGATTCAAGACTTGTTGAGCACTGTGATCCAGGGCGTTTAATCACCATTTACCTAACCTTTTCATTTCTCAGGAAATATTTTATGAAAATATGTGAACCTTGTCTGTCAGCTTATTGGTCGATTGAAAAAGGTGCACAATGTTCTCCTGAAGCTGAGCAGCTGAGGTCTGTCTGGTGTATTTGTCAGGGTGATCTGCAAAGAAGAGATTTAACAGTAGACTTCTTTTTATATAATCCTATACTGTGGTCTGGGTGAATACTCTTTTCTGATTGGTTGGCAGCCGTGGGTTTAAACCCTGAAATGCAAACATAGTTTGGCTCAAGGTTGACATTTCTAATATCCATCCACTGTACAACCTGTTACACTGGTAACGTTAAACAGTGCACAAGCGCAGCTGTCAACGGTAACAACAACTGGACATTGGACACGGAAAATAAGCAAAATGGCTGATTTTAACATTTCTATCAACTCGTTTGGAAAGGACAAGAATTTAAAGAAAGGAACGTAAAAGGACAAGAATCAAGTGAAAAATGATACAAGGAAGCTCGATGAGCCACCTGATTGGACACATGAACACATGAAAACAGGAACTAATGATCCTACGTCTGTAACTTCAGTAAATGACCTAGGCGCAAGAGGGTTAGTCAACGCATAGGTGTGCATTAAACAGTTTTAAGGCAAAGGAACACCCAGCGTGAAGCGTACATACGCCGTACATAGGCCATACGCCATCCACCCCCCCATGTTCAGCACATGTAACAGACTGTTCATAATGAACTCTTGTTAAGGTGATTTTCAGCAATCACCTGTTGTCATTGTAGTCAATGACGGGATGTGTAGGATCATCTTCAAGTTGTCATGATTGGCCCTTGAGGAACAAAGTGGTACTACAGGACAGGTGAAAGCACACTTGTGTTGTTGGTGTTGTTGTAGGAAATACATATACACTATGTAGCTTGACAGATACAAGTAGTAAACATGATTGTCTGTAAAAAGCCGAGGGACATTTCACTTCCACTCTGATGACTCGCATTACATGAACTGGTGTTTGTTTTACAAATGCTTCGGCTAACAAGGACACGGTATGTCCAGTCACCGAAGGAAGAGTTGTTTGTTGCTCTGGTCTTTGACAGAATCCGTCAATAGCAACAGAAGCATAAGGTCACATCTTTTTAAAATATGGCTCTTATCAGATGAGTCCACGGGCGTTTGTGTTTTTGAGTATTAGGATGCTGATGAAAACTCATTTGAAAGTGACGTGTGTGTGTGTGTGTGTGTGTGTTGTCCTTTCAGCAACAGATAAGAACAGAAACAAGCCAATAACAAGTCGACAGGTACGAGAATAAACTGATATATTCATTAAAAAATCCTAGGGCGTCATTTAAAAAAGGGTGGGGGGAGCAGGCCTCCAAATATCAAAACACAAATATGACAGGTAAAAACACACACACACACACACACACACACACCGTCTGCAGCTCTGATTGAGTGTAAGTGCCCGCGTTGGCGGTCAAGGTCAGCTGATAATGGGAGAGATTGAGGACAGGGTGATGCAGCGGTGGGGGGAGGGTGCATGTGTGTGTGTGTGTGTGTGTGT
>CAAKHB010004798.1:30191-53665 GCA_901007665.1 Aeoliscus strigatus
AAAAGATAGTCCCCCCCCCCCCCCCCCCCCCCCCCCCCCCCCCCCCCCCCGCCACATCGCACAGCTCCCACCCCTCGGCTAACATGATTTATAGATCTAATAGACGTCACCGCTGCCGCCTAAGATAGAGGCTTCACATTATCACTGAAGGAAAGTCATCTGTTCACCAGGGCAAGAATACAAAGTGTGTGTGTGTGTGTGTGTGTGTGTGCGATTATTGATCCTTAAAGGAACAGTGTGTAGGATTAAGGGGGATCTACTGGCAGAAAAGGAATACCTTTGTACCTAAGACAGGTGATGTTTGTTTTCCACCTTTTAGTATCACAGGGCTCTAAGGGTTTCATAGTATTACACACACAGTTAACCAGAGATGGCCGGAGGGCCAATCAGGTGGTTGAAAACGGCGGCCCTGAACGCACACTTTTGGTTTTTTTGTGTTTTTCATAGACGGGATATGAAACTTGTGCCAGCTCTTCAAAAAGGAAACAAAACCTCTTGATCGCCCACTAGTGGCTGGTTGCAGTGTTGGTGTGTATTCAGATGATTAGGATGGGTTTTAATTAGTTATCGATCGCAAGAAAAGGAGGGCAACTAATTAACAGCGCCTCCGACCCGTCGTCACGGTGGCAACTCTCCCTTCATGAATCTCCCATATAATTACAGACCTGACATTTATCGTAGAATTGTCATTTGTTCATCCGCCCACAAACACCCTCGCACGTTCTCACGTTATCAACTGAATGTAGCTCCAACTCCGAGGCAGACTTGTTTGCTTTATAAATTTGAACAGTCGCGTGACGCCACAGAATAACCAATTCAAATCAGTAATTAAAAACAGACCGCAGAAAGTAAGAACACAAACATGGAAGGCGATTAGCTGCCGCACAGAAGTAATGAGATTACTCCGACATGCCACCCTCAGCGCCAGTCTGCTCGAGCTGCTAACACCCGCAACGAAATGACAGTCGAGTGAAACAACACACAAACGACACTATTGTTCCAGTACACTGCACAAGGCAGACGACGCACAGAGGCAGTAAGGATGGAAGCCATTGAACTTACCGCTGATTGCCGACAGCAGCAAAACAACAGAGGCGACAGCCAGTGTCTGTTCAGCTCTGTTTACTTTACGCCTCTGAAAAAAAAAAAAAATATGGTGCCAGCCAGATTGCCTCCCAATAGATGCAGGGCTAATATTTGCACTCGGCCTGCTGGATGTGTTGAAAAAGATGCTAGATTGGATTTCGAGCACACGCTTACACACATAAACGCGCAGAAACATCCCCTTCAGTTGTTTGTTCTAATGCAGTCTCCCATCTCGGTGTATTTGGTGAATTAAACCAATAATCCCCCCCTGCTCAGCCCAGCCGAGCAGTTATTGATGTGCTACCTTTTGATTGTCTGGAGTTTATTCTGTTCATACTCGCTGTATGTGCCTTTGTGCCAAGAGCCAGTTACTTTAACCACACTGACACTTGAAGGGCCCGCAACCACAAGAGCAGCTGTGGAATTTCGGGGCTGAAATATGCTGCTGAAGTCATCTTAATGCTCTGATATCCGTGTAGTTTCTCATGAATTCTTCCGCTGCTTTGTGAAATTTATTTTACCATTCTCGTAAAAACCAGAGTGAACATTAGCATGCTTTCAAAATGCTTTTAGAAAACTCCATCACGAGGACAGATTATCAGAGATATGCAAAGTTTATTTATTTATTCTATTTTTGGACGAAATGACGGCGTTCTTCTACCGCCACATCCCTAATTCAAATCATCCTAATTAATTAACGAACAGACCAATAGCAATGTTATTGTCCGGTAGTGTTTTATTAAAGAAGAGAGGGTGATTAATTGATCAAACAGATCAACAAATGCTTTTTAACATTTAACGGAGAGAATAAGTTTGTTCATACTGCTTGGGCTGCGCAGCAGAGACCTCTACTGGCACACGTGGTAATTACAGATGCATTTAGTTTAGTTGATGCATCCGTGAAAAAAAAAAACGAACCTTGATGCTCGTGACTTCTGGGTCGACTGAAGCCTCCTTCGACCTTCTCCTTCTCTTTTTTATGCCTCTGCTGTATTAAAATTCTCAGTATAGAGGGAATAAAAGAGTACGCACTTTATACTATATGGAGAAGTGTGTGTGCTGGATAAACCACAGTAGAAAGATGAGAGAAAAAGAAGCGGTTGACATAAAAAAAAAAAAGAAGTCCGCTGGTGCTCTCCTTCATGCCTCTCAAATCATGTATCATCTCTGGTTTTATCTCATCTCACACATTGTCTACTTGTCAGAGTGTGTAGGTTACAGCCCACAGCAGTTTGTCACTCAGAACAGGTGGGATAAAAGGTGCAGTCAGGCAAACAAAAAAAAATGTGTCCTTTTTCCTCTGCTCGGAGGTTTTGTATAAAATAATATTTAAAATACAGAAGGGGCATTCAGGTTATTTACTTCTGCTGACTACTCATCTCTACTTCACCTGAGGGATCGTTCTGGGCTGCAAGGACAATAAATAGTTCTGTTGAAAAGCCTCAAGACGTTTCAGTTCAGTAGAGTAAATTGCATTGTTGCTTCGTCTGCTTTATTAGCACAGAAGCAAAGGCACGTTTCTGCTGCTGCTGCAAAAAAAAAAAAAACGTCTGGAGGTTACAGAAGTAATCAAGGTACAGTAAGGGCGTCAGTCTTCCCTGATTTTAGTCGCCAGAATATTTTATATCAGACGGAATCCAAGAGAGCAGATTGTGTCGACACATCCAGCAAAAACATTACAGCTTCAGCACAGAGGAGGTTGCAGCTTAAAATGGCTGCTGGAAGTCAGAGTTCTGGAGCTGAACCAAGCCCAGCAGACGGTGGACAAGCTTGCGGGTGGATGGCTGGGTTTCGAAAAAGCAGCAGCTTGTTAGGGTGGAAATGGATTAGCGAGAGGCACAATGGGAGTCTTAGGCGTGTCTGCGGTGTTGTGTTAAAGCCCTGCCTACATTGCCCGGGCTGCTAGACTCATTTATGCCCAGCGGTGCATGCGGCAGCCAACTCTCTCACACAGGGCTTTTCTAATTGCCACGGTTGCTTCTGTGCTTTGCAGCAGCCGCCTTGATTCAGCATCCATCAAAGCTTGTGAATTAACCTGCAGCGCCGCACGATTGTTCCGTTTGTCACATGCCGCCGGTGCTGGAATTATTTCTGCTGTGAGAAACGCTGTTGAGAGTTCTTACAGAGAGAGAGAGAGAGAGAGAGAGTTTCTGTGAGCCCGTTCACGTCACCTGCAGATCCAAACACAGAGTTCAAATATGGCCTCCAGCCTTTTTAGCCTCAAAGCGTTGTTATAGCAACCTATTTAAAGGTGACTAGCTGGGCCGGTTTTGCATAAATAAATGAAATCCTAACCCAACGGCAGCTATGAACAAAACAAAAAAAGTGATTGAAATTTCCTTCATTTATTTCCATGTATGTGTGCTGATGCAACGTACAAGCCGCAGTTACATGAATGAATGTGGCTGAACTCCACCTCTGCTGCCTCCTGCGGTTCAGCACTTCATTAGATGACTGAGTGTTTATTACTGTATTTAATGAGCAGTGAATGAACAGGGAAGGTAATTCTCATTTTGTAATTTATGCCCTGATTGGTACTGAGATGACAGGAAATGGGGCAGACAGGGAGCCACATTTCTTGTCTTTAATGGAGTCGATAGAAAACGGCTGGAGAAGCAGTCTAACCCAGGTTAGACTCACCCATCCATTATCTGTACTTTATATTCGGTGCAGGGACGTGCGGGGGCCACGTCAGGCAGGTGGAACACCTTTGGACAAGTTGGCGTTCTATCACAGGACTGTTGTGTACAGATAAGCGAACATGGGCCTTTTGCCTGCGAGACATTTTGACATTTCTCTGGAGGGAAAACACACGTCTAAATAATAAAATGAATGATGTCTGAATTCCATTCATCCGCTCCAGGCGTTTGTTTCACTATCTCGGCTCACTTGGACAGATTACAGTTATTTAATTCAGCGTGTCGAGGCTTGTTCACATCAGCACCAACGGAAGTTTGTCACAAACATGGAGGTTGACATAGTGGCCCAAAGGTGCAAATGCAAGAATTCCTTTGTACATTCCACTTGTTTTTCACGTGGAGTCTGAGTCCGAATTGGAGTCATTTTCTGAGCCTCTGACAGGCAGTTGCCAACGTCGTATCCAACTCATATTGAATGTCTGCGTGCAGTAGTATGTGTGTTATGTGCATTAACTGTCAGTATAATAACTGTTGTTACTGCTTTGATCACTCCAATGACTCGGACAGTCTGAACGTTTGTCTGAATGTTGTTACGGTGTAGTTGATCGTAGATGATACACTAGAACGAGAATGCATTTGTACTATGTTGTGATGAAACCAGCTCAGTTTTCAACTGGAGAATACATCACGGCCAGTTACTGTCTCTCATGTGAGTGGAACGCACCATGGGGCCAGTGAACGTCTTTTCCCGCAGACATCCGCTGTTTAGCTGTTATTTAAAACCATCATGCCTAAAAAGATCAATCAACAACCAAATGAAAAACCCGAGAAAAACATGAGAAAAATCTGATCTGGATCGTAGATCTGCTTTTTCTTTCCTCGCTGTCAACAGAAAACGGACATAAATAAAGAATTAGGGCCTGTGGAAATAGGCTGGGGGAGGTTTACAAGTACAAAACATCACGAAGATAGAGGCGGCATGTGTGGACCTGTCAGGTTTGGGACGTCCGGATGAGGAAAAGATGAAATGATTCCTTCTCTTTCAGAGCTTCTTTTCAGGGAATCACTCGCTGGTGAACTGGTGAATGATTGAAACTAAAAAGTCGGAATGGTTCGAAATTACAACTGAAAAGTCATTATGTGCTAAGACACCAGATGTGTGTGTGTGTGTGTGTGTGTGTGTGTGTGTGTGTGTGTGTGGTCGTGGTTGTCGTATGAATTGGGATTGACAGGCCCCCTAATGCCCTCTGCTGCGAACAAATAGATAATCGAAAATCCCGTCGTGACGCCCTCCGTCCTGTGTCTGAGATGAGACACGCAGCCATCTGAGCGCTCAGATGACAAAACCCGAGATTGATTTTGCGAGTGTGTGCGCGTGTTTGCGAGTGAATGACAGAAAGATGAATTTATTCTGTGACTTTCATCGCATCAGTCACACTATTTAAATATTCATTTCTCGTGTTATAATGCAGTGACACTGATGTTATTCTGCCGCCGCCTTCAACGCCTCTGCTTTGCATTTGTGCCTTTCCATTTCTCCTCTGAAGAACAGGCACGCGTCATGCATGTGTTGGATTTGAATCCAGTTTAAAGTCTTCATGCATCATCTCTACCGTGCAGAAACTGCATTCACGTAATGAGAAGCCCAACTTGAATGCACGAGTTATTGTTTGCACTTGTGATCAATCCGTTGATCATTTTTAATGAGACGTTGTTTCACTTCATGAAAATGTGACAATTACAAGTTGCTTGTTGTTTTGTTGTGCCAGCAGGCAACACACTTAAATATATAACAAACCAAATCTCTTTGAACCTTAACAATAAACCGTTCAGCTCCTCAGCGATCAGATCTTTAGCAATGAAAAAGAAAAGAAAACAAACTACAATCTGCTGAGTACGTTTAATTAGACATGAGACGCATTTCACTGAGGTGATTCAAAGTGTGCCAGGTATCATGACAGAATGCAAAAGCAATATAAAAAAGCCATTAAAATACAATTAGACAGAGAATGGAAAGGATAGAACAGGAGAGTCACAAGATATATATACAACTTGTATTAATTTAAGGAAGAAGCTGTTTGCCATTGAGCAGAATGAGCAAATTATCCAGAAATGAATGAACCGAAAGTACACACACCGATTAAATATCGACAACCTCCCTCAGTCAGTGAACGAAATGACAAGAACTGAAGAAAGTAGGTCCTTCAGAATGGAGACCTCAAACTACGTAGTAAATGAAACACACACAAATGTCTAGGTAACTTGTTCTTATTAGGCAGCATTTTTATTCCTTTGTTTTCACAAACAGAGGGCAAATGTAAATTATTCAAAGCTACCAAATATGCATCAAAGCATAAACAACACCAAGATCCAGCAGTTTACTGCTCATAAAAACAAGCTTTTCTTCTTCAGAATCCAGAAAAGCACCTTTACTTTTTGTGGTGTGTGTGTGTGTGATCGAAAGCGACGGAGGGGTGTAATGAAATAAAAGCAGCAGCGAGGAGATAGACTACTGGGCAGGTCACGTCCGACTGCAATGTACTTATCAGGTGGGGATTTTCTGGAAGTGTCAGCCGGTGTAGGAAGCCTTCAAGGCTCTCGGGGAAAGGGGATGCTGGGGTAGTGACAGGGCTATCTGCCTCTGACAGCCCAAAGACCTCAAACCGGATGGCTGGGACAGATAAGGCTGTCGGCGCTGGACACACACACACACACACACACACTCTGGGTGCAGGCGTACAAACACACACACTCACTCGTGCAAACACTGGCATTCGCTCAGCATTAACAAATTACCTATTGCCTGACCACTCACTCACGCACGCACGCACACACACACACACACACACACACGCTGGCTCCCTGTTTGCCGGCCAGCGAGGCTTCCCATTAGCAGTGGTGCAGTGTGCTGGGTGAGGAGCGCTGGGGCGAGAGACATCAATTTGCTTCCTCTAATGCGCTCGCTGCCCCCACAAGACATATTGATTATTTCTTCCCCGCAAAGCGACAAATAGCAATTTCGGGGGCATAATGGAGATAGATGGTTGGTTTATAAGAAGCCCCCAAAGAAAAGTTGTAAGGGGGTGGAGAGCTGAGGCACGAGGGGAGAGAGGGGATACTCCCCCCACCTCCCCCCCTCCACACACACACACACACCTCCTGCTTGCTTCCTCCCTCTCTCGCCGACGCTTGAGTGTTCTCACGCCCTTTTCCACATCGCCCACACGAGCAGAGAACATCAGTTAAAACGAGAACAAACCAGGCAGGTCGGAGGGTGGGGGGGGGGGCGTGATGAACGATGGGTGTAACCGTGTGAGGCCTGGGGGGGCTCGATGCAGGAGAAGGCGAATGGCGGAGCGTTTGGGGGTGCGCAGATGTTTGAGGCGCGCCAGCATTTTGTTCTGTGCCCCCTCCCAGGAGCGTCACCTCCTCCCATCTTAATGGTTGCACTGCAGAGAGCAGCTGCTGCCGCAGTGTTTGCTCTGCCTCTGCCTCCACTTCATATCCCCCTTGTTAGCATCCGTGTGATCGCTCGCTCTTAGCGAGAGACAATAAATATTTGATTCCCACCGCGCTCGCAGATTGACTGCCCCGAAGTTTCTAGATCGTTCTAGAATCGATGAGTTCAAGATGGAGATTTATGGCCTTTTTTTTTTTTTTTTAGTTAAAGAGCTTGTATTTTTACTATCTTGACAGAGAACAGTACTGATGCTGTAACTTGTGAAACGGTGGACCTTGGGGTCAGCGACCCTTCTGTTATCACACTAATCAGACGAGAGATGACAAATCCATCTCAAAGTAGGTTAACGGCACAACTTGGTGCATTCGCTTTGGTAATTTCATCCAAATCCTGCCAATTTACTGCATTCGTTTCTACAAATGCTGCCGTACTTTGAAACACATCAGTGTTTCCCAGCTGGTGAGCTGCACGTAACTTTGCCCTGGAAATGACATGATGTCTGGTCTTGATAACGTTCTTAAAATACATCATGTAGACCGCTGATCAGATCTTCAGTGCGCTTCGACACTTTCCATCATCTGATAGCGTCGTCCAGGATTGACTGCAGCACAGGACGAGTGATACCATGACCTGTGAGCGGCAGGAGCAACACTGTTCTTGTGGACTTGTAGTTTCCTTTTAGACGCTAGAAGCTTCTTTAGTTCTGAGTTTAAGATACCAGGACCTGGATGACGGCGAACCTTCAGATATCCAGTACCGATGTTGGTTTGAGGAGAAGACACTTTAACAGTCTCAAGGTCAGTGAGATAAAAATCCTTTTGACATCGCTTTCAAATTCCATGCGTTTTATCTCCCTGCAACTCAACGCTGCTGAACGTGTTTGGATGAAATATTCTCTGGTGGGGAATTCTTTTCATGACATTGCGCGAGTTGTGTATGCGCACAAAAGACGCCAATGCCTGGTGGTAACCGGCCCCTGGCTGAAGTCGCCCTTGCAGCTTTCTGGCTAAAAAGTGCCAAATGAAAATAGCAACAAAGTCCAGGAAGGGAAACGTGAGTGAATGGTTAATATTCATAACTTTCACCTTTCAGATTGGCTTTCCACTGCCACTTCAGGCTATTTATTTTATTTTAGGACAGCTTGGAATAATTGGTTTGCTCCACCTTCGGGAAACAGCTGCCTGCAGTTGGGAAATGCAGTGGAACTGAATAAATGATTCACATTAAGTCAAATATGAACTCTGATTTTTTTTGATCCAACATCCTTTTTTTTTTTTTCATTTCATTTGTAAATTATCACTTGTTACAGTTCACGATTCGACACTCTGCGATGTGCGATAATGACATGTGGGTTATATTTAGAGGACAGGGGTTTCGACATTTTGCTGTGTGAGAGTGTGAAATGCTTGAGGTTTTTTTTTTTTAACATTACATTTCCCTCATCGTCCTCATCCCGTTGCTTTTATCACTGTTGCCGTAGATAGTTCATGCGCCTTTCAAGCCGCCGTCCCATTTACAATTCACGTTGTTGCTTGAACTGTAATTTTTAATCATGCATATTTTTGAACCGTCAGTTTGACAAGAAAATGAAAAAAATGACACTCCAGTGTGAACAGGAGTAATGTTTTGTAGCTGTGCATACAATTAACGCAGTCTGTGGTTCAAACATTGTCATTTCAGTTATTGTCTCATTTGATTGAGGAAAAGTTCTAACCGCAATTACAAACAAGCATGCAGATTATAAGCCAAAGGGGGTGTTGAGTTCAAATATTTCCCCCCTCATGAATGTGACTAAAGCAAGTGTGACAGGCCATTTTGTTGTTTTTTGGAATAATGGATTGCAGCTTTAATTGTATGCAACAAGCCTGCAGTGGCCCATTAAGCACAATAAATTATTTCCAAAGCTAGTTTGAAGGATTGCAAAAACTTTGACCGTTCCAATGGCTTCGACACCCTCCTCTGGCAGCCATTATCCATTTAGTTTGTCAAATGAAGGCAATGGAGCCATTACAAAGTGTAACGGCGGCGGCAAGTTGCATGTAAACCGACATCTCTAATGAAATGGAATTTTTAAACACCCCGGCCAATCCTCAGCAGTTTAATAACGCATCTATTCCCAAGAGATGGAACAGGCTTAAATTATAGGAAGCAGCCCAGACAGACAGAAGTGACACAGAACCACATGCAAAATGAGCTTATTATCCCCGTTACTGTCAATGCAGCGGCGCCAAGCTGTCAGTGATCACAACAGACATGTTATATACGACAGGCGTATTACAGCCGCCGGCCTGATAAGAGGAACGATCCACACTAGTGATGAAAACAGACAGGTGAGATAGAGAGGGAAGACGGGCGGCGCGAGGGAAGGGCTGGTGGGGTCGCAGGGTAGAAAGTGGGTGCGAGGAAAAGAAAGAAAGGAGAAGCAATGGAGGCCAGAATGAGGGAGGGAGGAGGGGTGAAGGCAAGGGGGAGTGTGTGTGTGTGTGTGTGTTGGGGGGGGGTGACGTGATGATGGAGGGTGAGGGTGCGGGCTATTATCCTGCATCGATTTACTCCAGTCAGGGATGGCTGGACGTGTAATGAAGTGTGGGATCTGGGGGTTGCCATGTGCGCTTGTCTGCGTCTTATAGCTTTTAGGACGTATTGCGGGATGATGTGTCACGTGTGTGCGTGTGTGTGTGTGTCACACCGTGTGACGCCGAACCAGCTTTTTGTCTCTGCGATGATGCTCAGCAGGAACAAATTAGTGATGGCCTGAGCCGCATCCCGATCTCTGAACACTCGTAACTGAAGATCTAAGATATAACGTAACATGCTGAGGACAACGCACGTTTTAGTTCAGTCAGCGGCTTCTCGATCGGAACTTCAAAGAACAGTTATACCACTGAAACACTGGTGCAGATAAAAAGGAAAATCTCCGAAAGTCCCACTTTAGATTCCAATCCAATACTGTAACACGAGCTTACTCATTTAAATTTATCAGGCTGAATATTGGCAAAAACGCATCTCGTAGTACAGTTCAACATTAAAAGGAATTCCTAAATATGTAATCATTCTCCATCTGCCCACAACTGAATCCCATCAGGTTTTGCTCATTTATAGTCTGTGAACCAGTTGAATTTGTAGCGTTATTGTGGCGCACACAGGCTTTCTGAGGATTCACATACAATAGGACGGAAGAACGTGAACAAAGTCGTTTGATGAACTGTTTTCCTCCTCCTTCCTTACCAAGTTTCTCAAATGAGGTTCAGCTGTGGAGTACTGTGGTGAGTACAGCGGTGTACGTGAGAGTCATGTTGATGTAAGAAGTGTGTGTCTTGCATAATTACTGCCTTAATTACACTTCAGAAGGTTCAATAGAAATGGAATTGTAAGTTTCACAACCAGCTTTCCATCCTCAAACTGTTTTTGTGATTGTGTGTGTGTGTGCGTGTGTGTGTGTGTGTCTGCTGCAGTGAGTCCAATCTAACGAAGCAAAGACACAAACAGAGAAGAACAGTTTGATCACCGCAGCCGCCTCCCGCGCCACACGCAATAACTAAGATCCTCTGTGAAGCACAAAGCAATATTTCTCACAAAACGCGATCATCAGTTTACTGACACAACCGTGATGAAGAGGATTATTTGTGGGCGGGTGTTTTTATTTCCAAGATCTGACCTCTCAGTTTGAACCAATTTTTATGACCCCTGATTGATGTGTGTCGTTGAGGACGTGTTCGACGGGGCGTTAGTTCATATGATGACATCGTATATCTCATTTTCACACACACACACACACACCTGGTTACGACGCTGTTCCCTTTCCATTTTAAAACCAAACGTGATTTCCCTGCTCTCTGGAGGGAGCTTGTGGACCGTCGGGGATCCAAATATGGAAAAAAGTTGTTTGGGTTTCATCCGTAACCTTGATGTCAATTCCTTTAAAAACAAGGTAGTGACATAAACTGGTATTAACCAAAACCGATTCATGGCACTTTGCCTTTTATCGATGGCCAGTCAGGAGCCAGTCAACCATAAAGGAGTGTGATAAAAACGATCCCATTTCCCTCAAGTCATGATTAAACACGTCAAATAAAAACTGTACACATGAATAGTCGCATAAGTCGTATAAATGTAAAACTTTCCACAACAGTAATCTTCTTAAAGTTGCTCAGACTAATGTCCGCCGTCCTCTTGTGATTCTCAAGTCTAACGAAGCGCAGCAGGAAACTGCATTTAAAGAATTACAGCTATTCCTACGTGCCCAGGGGACCTTGTTCACACAGGAGTTGCATCAGATGCCAGTAAAGAACAAAAGGCGGCGAAGGAAAATCCGTAAACTTCCGTCTGCTTCCTTTCTTCCTCTTCAGTCCCTCACCTCCGCCCCCCCCCCCACCAAGCTACGCTCCTTCTACCAGTCTAATCCACCGCTCGCCATGCTCCCTCTTTGTTCTGCGACCCTGACAAGTCATCTGCTCCGAGGACAGCCTCGGTGCACTCGGGATAATGGAATGAATTGCTGGAGTGATAAACCACTGGGGATGCCGCGGAGAAAACACAGGAGTGTGTCAAACGGGGTGATAACACTCGTCTCTCCCACGTGTCCGTCGGAGGAGCAGGGATTACGGTTTTACAGGCCGGCTTTGCTGATTTGCAGCCCCCCCCTTTCGCCAGGCTGGGATGTTTACACTGGCAGGTATCATGGGGGCAACAGCAGAATGCTCTCCCGATGTTCTGCCCCACATAAAGGCCTTCACTCATTTGGAGCAATGCGTCACACCGTGGAGACAAATCTTCGTGGGCAGGTCCAGTGTAAAGCCACCGAATCAAAGTTTACTGCTTAGGAACGTATCTCACGTCAGACTCCTTCCTCCAGTGACCTCCAGGTTTTAAACAGCTGCATCACAGCCAGCTAATTGGCAAATGCAAAAATCTCAACGGGAATTTGATCTGGTAATTTCCGCGGTGACATTTTAAAGGTCAGGGATGTTGTGTATTTATCAATGACAGCGATGAATTCCTCCAGCTAATGATTTTCTTGGTGTCTAAAGCCCATTATGACGGCACATGCAGCACCGCACACATCCATCTTTATTTAAAAATAGACACTCACAAATGAGGTTATTACAAGTCAGAAAATCATCCTTTAATCATATTTTCCCATTTGTGTCGTTTGCATTCAGCCGGAATGAGTGAAGGTTCCTCTGTGTTCCTCTGTGTTGCCTTCACATTGGAGATGTTGACAACATAAGAAAACCGCAGTGACAGATCGCCAGTATATTCACATCTGAGTTGTAGTAGATGAGCACTTTTTTATGGGACAGCCCTTTTCAGATGAATGATGATTGATGTGTCAGACCTTCTTGTGGTCAAAGAGTTAGAGAGTCTGAAGAAGCGAAGCCTGTTTTGAAATTGACTTGCGTCTCTAAAACCACCTCCACATGTGGTTTGGATCCGACTTGCAAATTTGCCTTGGTGAGGAAGAGTTCCAGCGAGCAGACGGGAAAAGGATGGCGGCTGTAGCATGAAACCTTTTCTTTGGAGACGTCTGTTTGGAGGCGCGTTCTACAAAATGCAGGACAGGAGTCGTGTTGGCGTCTGTGGCTCCTCTGTCGGTCTCACTGGAATTGCTTCATGTTTGCTTTGGTTGTATAGAATGTTTGTCTGTGTACGATAAGAACACTGCCTCCCCCTCCCACTGCAGACGAGCATTAAAGCATCTTTTAGTTGTTCATAGCAGATATTTTGGCCCCAGTGCAACAAGACATACAATTTTAATCTAATTTCAGTTTGACATTTTCATGAGATCTGTCATTGAAGCCTCTCTGGCGATTACCCGACAGCAACTGTCAGTGAACAGAGTTTCAATCTGCATCTGCTCGGCTGGATTGTAGTGTATTTTATAGTTTAGATCTCAAACTCTGAGAATACTGACGCTACTTTCGGCGGCTGGTCCAGACGCTGTTCATTAGCGGACATGAAATAGGATTCGGAGTCTTCAGCGGGTGTCCAGGCTTTGACATGGATTTCTGTCTCTGCCGCCACAAAGTTTAACGAGAGCCGCGGTGACACGGGATCAATAAAAACTGATCGGTAAGCCCGCTTTGCTGCTGCAAAACAATTATCGGTCCTCGGCGCTCTTGACAAAGTTCAAAAGATGAAACTTTCCAGCAAACATTCCGTCGTGGGCTATTACACTGAAATCCACCTACTCTTGACCCCAATCTCGCAGATATCGCGTCCCCCTGCTCAGGCTCACCCCCCGCGCCCCTTTGACTCAACCTCAACCCGTCCGACAGCCCTAAAGCCGACCTTCAACGCACAGAGGGGGTCAAATGATACGCTGGAGAAGTGGGGGCAGATACCTCATAACAGAAACTCCCACAGTAGAAATAGAAAAGGTGGCAATTAAGTACCAATTTAATCATCCCCCCCGGTAAACGGGCCCTGAAGAGTCCAGCCTCATATCTCCAAGGCTTTTTTTTTTTTTTTTTTTTTACACACCACTTCCTCATCATCGCTGGCTATCGGCTTAATTACGCCCCCGCCATCCGCAGATAAGAGAGTGATAGCCTTATCACCACGGCTCATTTCCAAATCCATGAAATTAATAAAGTCTACCTCCCCTCTCGGTTCTGGGGCCAAACTTATATTAGCTGTCAAATCCTCCATGAACAAACGGGGGGAGTCGTACTTCACCTGTTCTCACGCTCGCCACAGAAACGCTGCAGGAGGGTGGTGATGTCTGGGCTGTAGTTTATCACTCTGATGAGGGCTACGTCTGTGTGTGCGTGAAGCCTCACTGTTTCATGTGTCCATTTGCTTTGGTTAACTACTTCATTTTCCTTAATATCCACCCTGGGAGTGCAGTGAAATTACACTCTTCTTTGCCTCCGTCTCCTACATCACTTTGCATGTTTGAAATCAATTAGTTGCAATATGTTTGGAGACAAGCGAGCGCCTGCAGACGGCCCGTAAAGCACCGACTTACTGAAACGGATGGCCTCTTCTCCGTCTGCGGGTCATCCATAAACCTCTAATCAAATAAAGTGAGGCTCGGGCTGCTTTCCAGTCGCATCCACATCCAGCCTGTAAGTTCTCCGAGTCGGTGTTTGGCGGCTGTAATCTGCGGGGAGACAGCTGGTTTCACCACGCTGTTCCACCTGCCTGCTCCCCTGAGGACAGGACCGCGCTTCACCGACCGAATCCACTCCAAGTCTCTCTCCAGCATGACTGGCAGGGGTCTCACACATCGATTTCAGGGAGAAGGGAAGGTCGGGCGGACCCGTCACCACACCGATGCTGGCAGTGGAATGAGACGGTCTCCCACTAGGTTTGGGCCTGTCATTTATTTCTAAATGATGGCAGATGGTGGGCCTGGCGCTTGAACCATTCTCTCAATCTCCCAAGATGCACTTGTGATGGATGTGGTGACTTGGAGCACCATGGAGAAGGGAGAGGCACATCTGTGCAGGCCGATAACGGGGGCAAAGTGTGTCTGGGCTTTCTAGCGATCCACATATTACTCATTCCACACATCTCTCTAAGATTACTCGCCTCTTTCCTTCGTAGCTTTTGCTGCTCTTATCTGCAGGGCACATTTGTGTTTTGCACACAGGTGGACGATTAAACTTGACATTGCTACCTGGCTGGAAAACTTTGCCAAAGTTTCCTTTCAATGGAAGATACCCCCCCTCGCCCCCCATTCCCTTTCCAACAGTCATTCATCACACAGGCAGGGACTGAGGGCTATCTCCAGGACACTTTTACTGGAAGTTGGACAGAACTGACAAAGCACAGATATTAGCTTGTATGTGGCTGCGGTTCATTAATCCTGATGTTGGCTTTAATAATGTTGATTCTTATGCTTTTTCAAGCTGAGGATAATGACTAACTAGGAAGGCACTTAGGGAGAGCAGCACGCTATGAAGGCTTATTGGTGAACTTATATCAGGATCCACGTTAAATCCTTTTATCACTGCAAATACCTCTGAAGTTTTTAAATACGGGTCCTTGTAATATGACCTAAATGGCTGAAAATGTAATGAGTTAATCCATGCAAACAACTCCTGCAGTTTTTCCATGAACTTGCCGACGGACAATGAAAACGTTTTTGTGCGCGTCGTCATAAGAATGTGATGTTTTAAAGAAACACAATCCGACTGCGCTCGATTTATTAAAAATCAAAAACAGTCAGTCAGTAAACACCTTTTCGGAACATGATAATCACTTCATGAATGACTTAATTAAAGAAGAACGTCTCTGTCCTGTCTGGGAACTTTCCTGAGTTTGCACATTTCTTCTTTTGCTAGCTAATGTGTTTTCACTCGTTTGTAAGACCTTTAAAGTATTAAAATGCACGCCACAGTTCTCAGACATCCTCAGGCTGCTTCCTTCAGCTTGCATGGAAACAGAGATAAACATAAGCTGGAACAACAACGTTTGCCACTGCTGATTAAAACATGACTGGAATTATTGATCAAATGCTGTATTTCTTTCTATATTTTTGATCCGCTCAGTGCAGAGACAGGTCACAAACACACACACACACTGCCCACACACGCCTTTCTGACACACAAGATTCAAAGCGCCATTAAAGTGAGCAATCACCGCCTAACAACATCCTTGCATAGGTCACGTCAGCTTCATCATCCTAATCATCGCACACCATCACTTTCTGTGATTTAGGGTTGCAGTAAAGCATCATAACCCGCCCAACCACATCCTCTGCCCATAAACGTAACCAAGGCAACAGGGACGTCGGACTGCCCTCCGACGATGCATCTTTGGGATTCTCTGCGCTTTGCTGCAGGGTGACAAGTCAGGCGTAAAGAGTCGATTTAGCTGCGGCATTGGGGAGGCTCGCACATTAGCAGGAAGGAAATAGGAGCCAGCCGATACTGAGTGGGTGATTGGCTCCACAATAACAGAACACCCCCTTTGGCAGCTCGTCAAGCGGCGCTAGACGCATGCCATTACAAACAGGGGGCCATTAGCAGGCACGGGGGCTTTGTGAGGCGTGCTGCTGCTTCACGCCTTTAGGCCCCAGGGCTGTTTTTAAGATGTCTATCAGTTTGTGGAGAGCTGATGAGATACAAAAACATTAACGAACGAGTGCAGAAACGGATGGAAATGATTTGTCCTTCACAGTCACCAGAGCTCAGCAACGTGCTTGTTTGCACACCGCCACCATCGAAACTTAAGAACCCCCCAGAAGAGGCGCGACACATCACAAAAACACGCCGTCCATTTCACTTTCGTTCGCCACATGTCTGTCGATAACACTAAAACCCATCAAACAATAAATTGAGGAGTGATGCCATTTAGTCTTAAATGCAGCAAAACCCCGATGTGAAGTAAAGGTCACATAACAACACAAATCTGCCCGTCCAAAGGCCGAGTTACATCAGCGGCCCTTTACAAAAAGAAGCAGTGTGTGTCCGACGCCTCAGAGGATGCAACTCGGCTCTGAGTTAGAGCTTTTTCTCTGGTGTCTGTGTTTTAAAACAAAGACTGCTTTTTCAATTTCATTCACAAGTATTGTGGTACGCTACCTTCATAGCATAGAGGTTATTCATTGCTGATTTTGTGTGGATAAACAAATACACACGTTTGCCGTCGCACCAGAGGCCGGCGCTGCATTTTAATGACCTTCTCATTTCCTTTGTGATTTGATGAGTCACACTGTTGACAACACACCACATGTGGAATGAAAATAGTTGGCATTAATTTGATTTTGAAGGATAATGTGACCTGTGGTGCAAAGAATAGTTTAACACATCGGGCTGTTTCATTTGCGTCACATCAAAAGAAAATTCAGCTGGTGACCGAGAATGTTTTTGGAATACAAAGAGAAACCTGTTTATGTTGTTGGACGTACTCACACCTAATTTCATGCCCTCGTTGTTTTCCTTGTCACCTCTAGTCTGTTTGTATTGTTTTATAATTGACCAAATTGTTCCCACTGATACAGAACAAGTCTGAGAGAGCGCACTAATTAGCCAATTAGCATGCCAAGGTGAAAACACATACGTGCATTACATTTCTGTCGAACGCAGCATAAACAGACAGTAGATTTAAATACATGAACCGAAAAGAAGTGTATCAGTGCCGGTAAGTATCTGCACACATCTGACAAATGGGTTTGTACATACTAGTACATAGTTGGTAAATACCCCCACATCGCTCGTCTCGTCCTGAACACGCCGTGAACAGACCGTAACAACAGATCCATGCAGACGAGCCACTGATAAAAACACAAAGAACTACACACAATAAAAAAAAAATATGGGCAGATGGTCGTCAGTAATGGTTCAGATTGGAATCAGGACCAAAAATAAAATGCTTACACACACTTTATGCCTCCCGCCGTCACAAACCACCTCGGCTCAGAGGTGAAATTTCGGATGCTGTCAACTGGAAATTAAATTTACTTATTTGTTTTCCTCATTATGTTCTGTGGAGAGCTGTAATTGATTTCTGGATTCTGTACGCTGCCAGTGCTTTTTGCAGTGTTAACGTCCCGTTTATGTGCAGGACTTCCACAGTGCCTGTAGGTGAGATTTGTAGATTGGCGCGCCACCAACGCACACGTCCCTGATATCGCTCTGCACATCATTGCTCTGCTGGTTACACTAACACTTATGAATATGTGGCAGAAGCCCACTGATGTGTGAAATGATTTTGATGAAAGGATTATGCACAATCACATTTTTTCAAAATAATCACCTGTAAACATTTGTCTTTTGCCAGCAGTAGGACTCAACACACTTGGCATTCTGGTATTTATTAGCTCGCACTATGACCTGCAGTAATGTGGTCGAACACGACTTTTCTGGTGCAATATCTTCCATGATCGACACACCAGCTCTTAAAGTGTGAGAACGTATATTTTTCATGCGGTTTAGAGAGCGACCTACACACAGACGGGCACGGGTACTGTGACTATGGACGCTAACCAGCTTGATAGCACAATGACATCGCTGTGCTCGCAGCTGCAAGAGTGGGTGCAAAAACAGATTTGCCTCCCAAAGTGGCTCACATACATTTTCAACACTGACAGGAGCAAAAGCAAACAGGACGACTCGTCTTATTACTGGGAATGGGAACGAAGTCAGTCACCTAATTTAAGCAGATTATTCAAGAAAAGAATTAAAAAAGCTATCTAGTCTCTTTTTGGTTTCTGCCCATTGTTATTGTCTTTTCCAGTCACTGCTGCGGTCCTCCGGTCTTTGCTAAGCCCTTCAGTGAAACAGCAGCTGCAGCCCTCCACATGTGCTAAGATGGCGGCCGTCATGCTACTGTACCACCATTTGGTGTAACCGGTTTATGTGCGTTGGGTAAAATAGGTTGCCTGGCTTCAGCGCACAGGCTGACCATTTCAATTCTTCTCCTCTACCGCCCAGGAGATGCTGCACACGCAGACAGACACACACACACACACACGAGTCCTGCAGACACCCGCTCTGACTGGCGTCTCATTAGGAGCGCCGAGCGCCATGCTCGCGTGTTCATCCGCCAGACAGACCACGCCACAGGATGCATGCTAATTGCGAAGGCGTAGTCAGCATGAGACGACCTTGTATGGTAACACGAAGGAGGCAGAGAAGCGGTTTTGTGTAGCGTCTGGTGGGCAGGGGGCTTTCCTCCGCACACACACGCACGCACGCACACACACACACACACCTTTTTGTCCTGACCTTGGGCTGCAAAGCCAGCCAAGTCTGACCGCTCACTGGATTCTTCCGATCATAAAGTCAAAGTCTCATTAAAACAATATGAAGCACCGTAGTGTGTAATATGGGTAGTAAGCATGGCGTTATATAACAGCATGTAATGAGTAAAACCATTGACATCGATCCAGTGTTAATTTGCTGCTTATCATAACGATGCAATTGCAGTCGCTTGACAACTCATTAGGTTGAACACTCTGGCACATTTTGTGAGTCAAATATGTGCATCGGCCTCCGAAGGCATTTATTTACTGCATGTAGAGACGCACATATTTCAGACGCTGTCCACATAACGTGACCTTTGGGAGCGCAGTGCTCACATTAAATTCCCATCGATGACAAAAGACAGTGGACAGGCGAGATTCAGGGGTGGGGAGTGGGCAGGTGGCCGCTCAGGGGAGGATCTTGTTTTGTGCGTTGGCTGCATTTGAAGCTTTGAATACTTTTGTGTGATGATGAGCAAAGGAGAGACGAGCTAGCCGTTCTGTGCCGGCGCCATTAGTTCTTCCCTGCCACTCATTGATAAAGAGGCGCTGCCAAACCAGCCGTCTCCTTCAGTCCTCATTAAAATGTCGTCATATTAAAAGATCATTTCAGGGCCTGAGCTCTGATGAGCGTTTTATTGCCTTCATGAAAATGTTCTCACTGCAGAGGCAACGGGAGACAGAGAACATCCACACATAATGAAAGCGGGGAGCGAGGAGGAGAAAGGACGAAGCAGATAAGGGTGAATTGTTGCAGACTTAGGAGGGTGATTTAGATTTTCACTCTATTAATAACTTCTTACATAAACATCAGCTCTGTACATATTGGCAAGGAAAAAGTGATTTATCTTGTGTGATGATCAGAGCGAGAGCTGAGATGAGAAGCGCTGTGAGTTTAGCCAGGAAAGATCCTTCGATGATCTATGTTGGAACATGAAGTCAGTGTAAATTAGTGTTGAAGGTCGATGGAGCAGCCGCATCGATTGCTTCTGCAATGAACTAAGTCTCAGTCTCAAGATTTTTGTAAGTCAAGTTAATTTAACCACAAAAGATTCATGGTGCGATATCCCTGGTGAAATTTAATGTTTTTATGACTTTGCTTGCTTTTATAGTTTCTTTAGTTTCTGCTAAGCGCTCGTCTCATTAACTTTCATACACAGAAGAAAGAAATGAGCGCATGAGCTCAGTAGTTTGGCTCTGACGTCTTCTGTTTGATGTATCGTGGTTATTCAGTTCACCTTGTTCACCACTTAGTCTGTTTCACTCCAAAGTCTCTGATGCTTTTATTCTCTCAGGGCCTCGACGATCCCTCAGAAGAAAATCCAACAAGTCAGTGCGGCACACGACACATCAGCTTTGACACAAACATGCGGCGTCAGACAGACGCTCCGATCATGGCCAGACCCACTCATGCATGTCTGAAGGACGTAAGGTGCAGGTTCAGTGTCTGAATGTTCATTCGAATATAGTGGAACCAGTGATTGTCACCGGCTTGTATTACACCACAGATTAACACAAATCCAGCTTTGCCATGTTTTTATCACCTCTCAACTGTTGAAGCAAGTGTTGCACTTGAACAGCAAGTTAATCTTTTACGAGCCGGCAAGATGCTTCCACAAGCATTTTCTGTCGTAGAGACGCGAGAAACGGGGGAAGCAATCTTATAAAAGCCTTGCAGTGCAAAAGCAGAAGCAGCAGAAAGTTACAGGCTATCAACTGGAGTCTAAAGGTTACAGGGAAGACAATATCAGACATGCACACGTAGTCTAATGGAAATCCTGCAATTGTTGAAGAAATAACATCTGGGAATTTATTGTTGTGGATTCGACAGCGCACATAAAGAAAGGCATAGTAAATTAAATACCAGCGGCACAATGGAGGATTCAATTGGACCTGTTCTGCAGACGAGAGGTAGCTCTTCTGTTTGCCCTTCTTCTGTTCATCCCGTCCCGACTTGTGGTTGCAGCCACCAGCGACATGCACATCCAGACAGAGCATGAAAATTTAAAAAATCAGCCGCATAATCTAACTTCTAAGTCAATTTATGTTTGTATTTTCTGGTGGCAGCTTTGATTAAATGACTCACTTGTATCTGATGATGTTGGAAATCTTTCACACCATTTGTCATCTCTCACTTCTATCCACACTGGAGCAAGTATGAAAACAACAACAGTGTAGGAGCCGTTCTCTTTTTGCACCCAAATAAAATGTGCCCATGCTGAGTTTCTGTAAAAATATGCCTTCTAGTTTGTTAGTAATTCTGCTGATAGGCAAACAAACAAACATAATCTCTTCGGTGGATGTAATGAGAGGAAATGAAACTGACACACACACACACACACACACAAACAGCGCAGTACATGAATGTCCCAGCAGAATATACATAACTACTTGATTGGCCTCAGGGGATGTAATATCTACACTTTAATTCCAGATAGCAAGTAAGCATATCCTGTTACAAGCCATTACACGAGTTTAATGCCAGACTCTGTTTGTTCTGCTCATTTCATATTCGTAGGATTGAGCAGTTCCAGATAAGATAAAAAAGATCTGGGTTGCGGTTTTCTTGTTTTTGCAATATGAGAGAAGTGCAGCTCAAAAGTATGAGTTCTGACTATACGTGAGCGAGGTAGATAACTGCCGTGATGCTCCCTGCATCTAATACCCGCTTGGATGCCGTTTTGTTGGACGTACACGCCACTGTGACACATTAGATTCTCGCGCTGACTCTGGGCTGATGTTCACTCTCTTGCCAGCCAGAAAACTGCTCTGTTGTCTGTTGTGATACAGACAGAAGATGCCAAACGGATGCTGGGATCATCACTCATCGAGCGACCTGCTGATTTCCAGGCAGAAATGTACAGTTGTTAAAACTTATACAATGTGCAAAAGTGTGAGGAAAACATATCCCAGGTATAATGTGGGTTGATAAATACTGCGTTCATTTGCGACAACCTCATTTCATATTCTTGCCAGTTGGGCACGCCTCTGATTTGAGGTGTAATATGGACCTGCCAAATCAGCGGTAGCCCCATTACTCATCCCCCTCTGTGCTGTCTCCTGGCTTGTGCTCTGGCGCTAATGCAGATTACAGGGATATATGAGGGCTATTTTGTTCGCTGCAGGGTGGAAACGATCACAGGCAGCCCCCCATCCCTCTCTGATGCGCAGCTCTACATCTGTTCCCCCCCTCTACTCCCCACCAGAGCCGATCTGGAGATCCATCAGAGCCAAGCTCTTATCAGATCTGAGGCCGCAGTATCTTCTGCACATCAATTATAGATGCTATGTGTAAAAAAAATTGGGTCACTCCATCAACATCAACACGCTTCCAATGCTGAGCGATATTGTTTGGTTTATCGATGAGTGCATCGACAAACAATGCAGACTTTTGTGGGCAGGAGAGTCAGTAAATAATGCTTCAACTGTCTTTGTAAGTAACAATTCATCACGTATATATCTACAGGTTCTCGTGATCCTCACCACGGCTGCTGACCCGTGCTTGTGGGATTAGCGCAAGTGGAAATCCTTATAATCAATAAGCCCATTTTTACCCTCCACGCGACAGTCGGAGGTGATAGATGAGCCAAGATGCATTAATTGTGGTTCGTAAAAGAGTTGCAGCTTATTTCCAACGTGCTCCCTGACAGAAAACACATCTATTCCATGACCGGGCCACGTCCAAGACCACACGTTTAATCTTTGCGCACGTCAGTCCTCATCTGTTGGGTAAATAGACCATTCATCATATTATTGGGCTTTTACAGCTTGACTGTTTGACTGATCTGTCTCTCAAACGGCCTCTCCCCCCGGCAGCCCAATCAATCATCTTTTCAATGAAGATGTCACAGCTCATTGTGTAAAGTGTTATCCAAAAAAAAAAAAAAAATTTCCACACCCTTTTGAGATGATGAATTAAAAGTGAAACTTTTTTTTTTTTTTTGGTCCATTCACGTTGTTGCTGGTTCTCTCCTAAACATTGTCAGAGCACGGCGACTAATCCACTCACAAGCCTGACGGCTTTGCGTCTGAATTCACCACCTGTCAACACTTTTCAGCTCAGCGGAGACGTTTGCAGGTGCAGCAACGTCTGCGTGCTCGCTATTAGCGTTTCATTAGACGCTGCAAACTGCGCAAGTCATCAAGAAGTAGTTGCTGCTCAACAAGGGATGTAATTGCATTGTGCTAAATGGCAGTGGGAGTGTCTGAAATCACAGTGAGCTCTTTTCACAGAAAAGGAAAACCTATTTGAGCATCGATAGCTGGGCTTCATGCAATATAGTGGACATAATGGATGTATATAGATATATACTGATGTATATAATTGAATACTATTTTTATACCTTGAAGACTACCTACCTTCTACATTTTTAGTGATTTCTTGTTTTTTCACTTTGTAACTGCTTTACTCCTGTCTTTCTTGGCCGGAGCTGTTGAAACAAAGAAATTCCCCTCCAGGATGATGAAAGTATTTCTGATTGTGTTACACTGAAGGTCATCATGAATGCACTATTCATGAAAAGACTCTGAATGTGATAACAAAGCACAGAAATGAATTGCCGTCAACATCTGTGGCAGCAAAAAATAATTTCAC
>CAAKHB010004798.1:57365-68975 GCA_901007665.1 Aeoliscus strigatus
ACCCCCCCCCCCCCCCCCCCCCAACATGCCACACAAACAACGTCCTCGGATTTAAGCTTGACAAGCGCTGAGCTGTTTGATAAGAACTCAAGACACAAATATGAAGTACAGAAAGTGTAGATATGATTTATAATTCACTACACACTGATTACACATAATTTAAGCTGCCTATCATTGTCTTAATGCTGGTAAGTGATAAATCTGCTGTAAACCATGAAATTGCCATTCATAGAACAACTGGTTCATAAAAAATCAAGATGTCATCCCTCGCTGCTCCCAGCTAGTGGGTTGACGCGCAGCAGGCGAGCTGAAGGATTGTTTGGCAGTGACTGCGACACCAAGGATGCATTGCAGAGGCGCAGTGTGATTCTTTCATTTTCCTTTCACCGAGGTTTTGGGCAGCACAGCTCGCCTACACACACCAGCTGGATGTTGTCTGGGGGGGGGGTCGCCTCAGCCATCTTTTTTTTTTTTTCTGATGAAATCAGAGGAAATCCATGAGCAGCCCAGGGCCGACCACACATCCTTGTTTTACTCCTCTATTCAATAATTCTCCATGATGGGCTGCGTCTCCTTTGAGCGCTGCTGACGCTCCTCGTTCCAATTACTGAAAGGCAAAGAGGCCCGCTTGTTTGTCGGCACGCACATGGTAATTGGATAATCCCTTAAATTTGGCCAACTGCACAAAGGAAATCTGTAATTAAACTGGAACGTCTGTCAAATATTGACACAGATGAGTCCTGCAAAGTGTATGTAGATACAGAGGATGAGTCAATATTCTGGTTGGTCAAAGTCCACAAACGATTCTGGCGAAATCAAATTTCCATCTTCACACTTCACAAATAACATCTCAAATCCACCTAAATATTAAAATAAAAGTTCCTTTGCCCAATCTCTCATTCATTTCACATCACAAGAGCTTGTTATTTTATCCAGTACCTGGAGCGGATGTGCAAATGCTTCCTGCGAAACACAGAGCCAGGTGGTGGCGCTGTAAAATATAAATTAAAACACTACATAACACCATATTGTATTTTATGCTAATTAGCATCAACTGGGAAACAGTGACATGAACAGAACTCTCTGGAATCTGCTTCTTCAGCACCCCACATTGGGATACGTAATAAACGAGCAGGAGGAGGTGGAAAAACAAGGTCGCCATCTTTGCAGAGGGTGGGGCCTGGTGCATGAGGGACAAATCTAGCTAAGCAGCATCAACCCTGCTTGACATGTTATTTGATGGTCGCCCCACAAACATGGTGGACCACGTCGACTGGTGGACGTGGGTGGGACCTGTCCCATATTAGCTCATTCATGTTTAATGTCTCGATTCAAGTGACTGGAGACAAACGGCGGATGACGTATCAGGTTGAGTAAATCAGCCCATCACACCTCCTTTCACCTCTGGCTGGAGCGACTTTGCTCGACTTTGTCAGGTCCCACCGGTCAGCTGCTGCTTGCGGCTGATTGAGCTTCTTCCTTCCACTGAATGTAAACAGGGTTTCAACCTGCTAATCGCCGCTTGCAGCTGTGTTTATTTTTGAAACCGCCGTAAATCCACCTTTGACTCCTCTCCTTGTTATTTATTAATCCTTCCATGAGCTCAGTGGGTTTTAGCAGGTGAGTCAGTGAGGAAGAGTTTGTTCCAATGACCGATCGACGATACATTTCGAGCATTTCAGTCCCGACTGAAACGTAGTACAGTTGGTAGTGGCAAACATCGAAAGAGCACGGTCCAGGTGCGTTTCACTGAGGCTCATTTCAGACTATAAATCTCAGCTAACACTTTGACCTGCGGACGTCTCAGAGGAGACACAGCGTGCTGAGTTTGACAATTCCTCTTCATCTCTCTTAAACCTATCACAATGAGATGTGCGTTTAATGAGACTGTAGCATCAGCGTTCTCTGTGCAATTACAGTGCTCAGGATTCTTTAATGATATGTTAATGGTTTGGCTGTATTACCACTCAGCTGCCCAAACAACATTAAACACCCAGCGGCTGATGAATCCAGCACCCTCAGAAACATCTAATTAGAGTGAAAACAGTCAAAGTCCTCCAACATCACAATCGTCCGATTGGACACAGAAAACACGCGACTGTTTGTGATGTCTTTGACGCTGCGCAGTTGTATAATGCAGGAAAACTTCAGAGGAGTTACTTTGCTCAAGGGCAGCAAGCCAAAGCACACAGCTGGTGATGAACGCCGGGTGTCATGTGGGTCAAACCTGTGACTTCTTGGTTGCGTAACGTTCTGTCGACCCAGCAGGTCGCTCTGACTGCTCGCTGCATCAGTCTGAGATACGCCGGCGGGCGGTGAAAACATCGTCCCTGACTCGCACTAATTAAATGTGTGATCATTTTTATTATTGGATATATTCACAGACCAACATTGTCTGTTTTTCAGTCATTTATAAACATAACGCATTTCTCCGCTCCTCGGCGATGCTGTAGTGTCGACTAGAAATTAATATGTGACATGTCTCCAACAGCTCCCGGTACAACCTCGCCCTCGTCAGCGAATGATTGCTGTCGACATGGAACTCATGGGGCAATCATGATTATTAATGTGGAACATCTGAAGGCAGAATCACAAGGGGGGAATTAGTTTTCCAGGAGTTCCTCTTGTGACGCATGCCGAGCGGTGATAAAGCAGCCAGGAGTCCGTAGAGGAGACGAGATTACATCTACAAAACACACAGTCAACACCACGCAGGAAACTGTAGCACAAGAGGAAAAACAAAAGCCTGTCCTGTCCTGGCCTGTACTTCAGCACTTATTTATCTACATACTGTGAGACTTTGCAGTTTTAGCGCAGCAGAGATCGTTCACATCCCGGCGATCGAAACCTAACACGCCTCAGAGCAGCTTCAATACCACTGGGTCGTTTGTCACACAGATATTCTGTCTCTGGTGCTTCAGTGGTGGTGAATTGGTACATATATATTTAAAAAACACGCACAATGAAGGAATAGAGAAGTAATCAGTACGACACTTCCTAATGATCAGATTATAAAGTGGAATACAGCTGACAAAACAAGTTTACCCCAGGATCTGTTTATAGGCGTGTGTATGGCCTTCGATCATATCACATTATCTCCCCCAGCAGATGTAGTTTACTTGTATCTGTGCGGTCAATAAAGTTGTCTGGTAGGTGTTTTCAGGACGGATCTGGGGAGAAAGAGGAGGAATTCGTCTTCTTTTGAGCTCAAATCCACCTGATTTGCATGGTGCTGATAAGCCTGCTGTCTGGAATCGACTCTTATTGTTCAGAGCTGCAGGCGAACTCTGCCGCTTAACAATGTGTTCGGTGTACTTTTATGTACTTATATACGCATGTCACTGTAAGCAATGACTGTGAAGAAAGAGTATCTGAATGTAAAATGAACTGAATTATTTAAATTACTCTGAGCAAGCTAATAAGGAACCACCTCCACTGTCAGCCATGGTTGAAGTTGGATGAACCTCACCGATCCCAGGTTCACAATCCAAGATGGCCATAATATGTTCACAGGAGCGCTTTACTTATTGTGTTGTTCACCAGCGACTGATAAAAGATACTTTTTCGCCGCCATTTCCCAATTCCATTATGTTTTTCAGACGGCCCCGCGTTTTCTTTAGTAGTTTTCCATACTGCAAAAGTCAAAGCACCACAAATACCGTCTTGGTTTTCCAACTTGATGGACTCAGACTAGTAACTCGGACGCGGTAGGAACCTCAGAGTTCTGACTTCCGAAGCCGATGGAAAGTTTTTACGCGACATTCTGTGAGTGCTATGGTGCTTTAATGCAATGAAGTAAATACTTTTTCAGCAAGTGATGTGAAATAAGTCACCGATTATTTTCCTTCTGATACAAAAGTGACCATTTACATCAGCCAAATACTCCGGCCCATATAGATGCAGTCACATCTAAGAGTCATCACAATCATCAATCATAAAAGCGTCATTCAGAATAGCAGGCAGGTTTCTGCTTCTAGCTGCAGCTCGTCTGCCTCTTATCACCTCTAATCAACAGGGGAGGTTGGAAGGCGTTCTGCTCATCCGAGGCAGTGACGAGAGCCAAAAGAAGGCAGCATCCTTATCAAAGGCCTGGGTGCTGAGCCTCGGTTAAAAATAGAAACCGAGGGAGATTGGCATCGATTTCTGCAGGCGTTGACGGCCCGATTGACAGCAACATAGCAGCGCCTGGCTGTTGAGCCATCGAGGGAATCCGCCAGACTGCCTATGATGAGATGGGGAGATAACTTCTGACAAGCCCTCCACCCGCCACCCATCTCTAATCACCCTGTCTGCACACACATTCACACCAACGCACAGAGTGAAAAAGTAATTACCACATGCAAGTACACACACACACACACACACACACGCACACGCACCGAGCAAGTAATGGTACTTTGGCTGGCTGAGCATCCACCTGTCCAGTGTCTCCTGCCAAGCCAAAGCTCATGTGCTCACACACATACAAAATACCTCTGGACGTCCCTCTGCAGCCTCAAGCTACTGTCCTTAAGCGCTATCTCACTGAATTATACTCTGTCAGTAAATAGTGCCTAATATCCGCAACACATCCTGCAAGGGGATGTCAGTGACCTTTGTTTTACTGCTGTAATGAACTCCACTAAGTGATTACACTGTCTGCTTTGCTGCACTCAAATGTTATTCATCCCCCTGCAGCATTAGCAGCCTATTTAGTCCAGCAGAGCTGTATATTTTTAGTATCATGTCCATGTGAAAGGAGGAAGCATTGACATCTAATGAGATGTTATTTTCTATCGAGCATCATTAAAGGTGTAATTTGACATTCTAGAAGATACACACTCGTTGGCCTCAGGAGTAGCCTGCACAGAATTTAATGATACTGAACATTTGCTTGTCAATCTGTGCTAAAACCTGACAACAGAAACATGATGTATATTTCAGATTTAATGTGCATAGCCAAGCTAGATGTCCTCATTTTTGGCCTCATGCTAAACTAACACAAGCTCCAGTCCAACAACCAATTTACAAAGCTTTGCAGGAAAAAGTAGGCTCTGGAAAAAATAACAACCGGTTTCACATATTTGAAATTCTGATGAAGACGTACTGAAGATGTTTATTTGGTGGTGACCACATTTTCATATGTAGTTTCATACACTGGAATTATTTGGGAAAACCTTGCTTATGCAGTTCTGTTGCATGGGTTACTATAGTGATTTATCATTATTAGGTCTGCGATGCCAGCGACTGTAACTGGAAATAAACTTCAAATCAAATGCATGGAGACATGTAAAAATGAGGATGTTCACTTCTTTTCTGGGGCATTTAATCACAAATAATCTTCTCTCCCATTGTGTTCCATCCTCTTTCTTGGTCGATGGTAAAATGATCTGATGATGGAAAAATAATTACCATTAAAAGCCCAATGTTTGACTTGACTTAATTAGGTGAATTGCAGCAATCTGCCACAAGGACTCTGTCAATCTGTCAGCACGATCCTGTTCCTGTTAAAAGAGCCTCTGAGACAATGACTCTGGGCTCCTCCTAATTAAAAACTCATTGAAATTTATGAGTGTCTGTCATGAATTATTGAGCTCTGCTTCTGAGGAATAGTGCTTTTAAAGAAAGTTTAGGCAAGTGGCTCTGGTACTGGCAACTTTGTTTGTGGCTTTGTCGTTTAGAAAGGTATTTGTCCCCCTCTAGTGGTCAAAGGCTAAAAACTCCATCAGTGAATGAATGAATGAATGAATGAATGAATGAATGAATTCAGTTGAATTGAAATTGAATTTTGAATGTTTATTCATTTCTTAAAGTAAATGTAACCTGTTTACCCTTGTTTGGGGGAAAAATTGCAGAGACATGTGGTCTTTCTCTGGTGCACAAGAGGTCCCTTGAATCTAAATACAGTCATTCATGCACCTCATCGTGTTGATGATGCAGCGTTTACAAAGTGACATAAGGTGATTTCAGGACATCAGCCATTCATCTGCGTCCTCTTTCAATGCTGTGGGCCACATTCATTGCTATATCTACGAAAGAGCACATTAACACAAGAGGAAACAACACCAAAAACTCTGCTTCCACATGAGAATTGAGGCCTTTTTTATTTTTTGGATTTCAACTACTGTTGGTTTAATGTAGGAATCCTCGTTAGTATAGTGGAGGTCAGCCATGGATAGCTGTAACAGGCTTTCTGGGTCTTTCCAGCCTGTCACCTCACCTCAAGCCATCTTTCAAATGTCAGATGTCTTAGTGGACACATTTGAAAATAGGTGATTGAAAGATAGTTTAAAACTTCAAATGTTAAAATAGTTTGTATTTGTAAATCAAGTCTTCTTTTTCTGAAGGTAGGGCATGCATTAACATGTTGGAGAACTTTCTGATGCTGTGCAGGAAGAGATCTGCTGAGGACGAGTGAGGACCAGGTTAAGTATCTGCATGAATAAGGGGACAAATAGAGAGGATATTTAAAGAATAATTACTTTATTATTATATGCTACAGCAAAAAAAAAATACTCTGAAAGGGATGAAGTGGAGAGTAAAATCCAGAGGGTGGCGCTAATGCAACATACAGTCTCCCAGTTTACCTTGAAGAAGAAGAAGAACAAGAAGAACAAGGAACGACGAAGAAGACTGGACTGCAGGAAAGGTGGAAGCAGCACAAATTAGCTCAAGTCCAGTACTCACATGGTGAACGTCGTCTTCACTAATCTGTCCCTGAATGTCTGGACTGTCGCCTCTTATTTCTTTAAATGACCATCAGGAGGAAATGATTTTGTTACTGGAGCACAAGAACTAACTAACTACACTCAGTAGTGTACTACAGTTGGTTCGTTTAACATTAGTGGGGGACGAGAGAGGTGATGTTTGTGATAAGTCGTCACTGTGACACCCGCCCCCCCAACACACACACACTGAACCTTAGACCTAGCCTTTGGGACGGGGTGGCTAGCTTAGCATGCTAACGTTTGTAGCAACTTCGGCTAGGAAAATAACGAGACGTTTGTTAGTCAAGCTGATCACCAGGGATTCTACAAACAACCAGTACATGAACAGTGGTTCCAGTGGGAACACTGTTCAAAAACACACAAAATAAGAGTGGACATTAAGCGTTAGGGCTCTTGCTCATTTTCCTTTTTGTGTCTCCCTCTCTCCTCAGCTTTGTGTGAAAAATACTTAAACTGTAAATAATGATCTTAAGATGAAATCTCACAGAACAAGGAAATACCAGGCAAGTAGATATTTTATGAACATCTTTTACACAATAAACGACATTATTATAATGACGCAGTCCGACTAGTTATAAGGTTTTCTTTTTTTATTAGTTGGTGAAGGGTTTGAACATAAATACAGGACGAACACATTGAACTTGGTCATAGATCTGAACCTCATGAAATTTTCAAATGAACGCTCATCAGTGACATCAGATATACTTTATTTATCCCAGAGAGGAATTCCTTGTCAAGTAATGGAAACGTGGATAGAAAAATCTAAATGTTCAATCTATAAAAATGCAAAAAAAAAATAAAATAAATAAAAAAGTGTACACATCTAAATTAGGTAAATAAACCAACAGATGTACAGATACAGGATACTTAGTACTTTTCTTCATGAAAAAAATGTATTATTAACTACTACTGCTACTACTACTAAGAATTATAATAATAATAATAATATTAATAATAATAGTAGCTTTGCATGTACAAAATATTCTTCACATAGAATGATGGCGCCATCTACCGGCGCTCCCACGGAACTACCCGGTGGATCCGGTCTTCGTCAGCCAACCAGGAAAGAGGGCTAGCCGTGATCTGGACTGAGGCGGATGAGACCAGAAACCTTTGTTCTGTCTCTCCTCCCACCGCGAGAACGAGAACAGGACCCCGGCAGTGCTTCCGGAACAGCTCAGGTCGCATTGTGTGTCTTGGCTATCGTGTAGAAATAAACACAATTCATTTATTAGATTGTTCTATTTTTCTTGGTCGCTACAATCCGAGGAGGAACGTGTGCCGGTCTGTGTCTCTGTCCGCTGCTAAATGGAAATAAAACGCGGAACTGAAAGTGGCAGCAGTCGAGGTGCGTCTATGCTATCGTCAAATACCAGTATTTGACCGGTCCAGGGACTTGAGCCCACGTCACGGAGCTGAACGGCTCCTGTTCCTGCAGGTTTCCGTGCTGAAGCACACGGAGCTGGCTAGCATGTGAAGTGCAGGCTGTTTGCATCAGGGCTCCGGTGGACTATTGTTGCCCTTGTCCTGTTCAGTCGGCTGCTGGATGGAGCACCCCCCGGTGTGATGGATGCTGTTGTCAGAGCGACTGCTGCTGAGCTGTCATGTCATTATTTCACATGCTCATATACATCAAGTTCACTTGTGCTGTGAAGGTTCAGGTGGATGCTGCTGATGCAGATTGCCTGGTGAAGTGATCGTGTGTCGAATGTGCTGCAGATTAAGTTCACTGCCTCTGCTGGTTTGTAGTTTTTGAAGTTGCTTTTGTGTTATCTGAGCGGATATTGGAACTACATCTGCGTGGTTGGTGGTATGTCATGATGTTTCATGTGATTTAAATTCCCTCTGCCCACATGGTGTTTAATATTTTATTTCCTTTTTGAGGTATTTACCACATTCACTTCACTACAGCGTGAGTTTAACGTTCAGTGAATTTTATGGATTTGTTGGAGGTAATCCAATCTGTGCTCGCTCTTACAGTGAGTTTGTCATCTAACATTCTGTCCATTGATGTTAACTATGTTGCATTGAATTAAAGAAAAAAAAATGGGTTGAAGACGGAGACTAACAGATCCAAATGATGAATGAATGAATGAATCTTTACCTGCTGCTTGTTAGTCAAAGTAACTGACCGGCTACAAGTGCTGAGGTTGTTTTGCTAGAAACAGCAACATTTCATCCAACGTTTTTACTTTTACCTTGTTTTCTTTGTAATCGCTGATCACTCATTTGCGTACTCATGAAACATGTTCTTGATGACGAGATTGTTTTAATGGCTTACTGATCATGTAAATGTCCAGCCCAGATGTTATAGGAAGAGAAATATGAACGTGATAGTCCCTTGTCCTAGAAATCCGATCAAAGCAGTCGATGACGGCACAGTTTATATCTTCTTACACGATGTTGTCATGTACCTCGAATTCACTGGTACGTTTCATCAAGTAACACAGTCAAAACTTAGTTAGTTGGAGGTATTTGTGTGACTTGCTGTCGACGCACCGTTCATTAAAATCACTCGCCAGTTAAATTATTTGTCGACACATTTGTGATGTTTACTTCTCTCCTCCACTCCAGCTAATGATCTTCCAGTCCATTATCTACGCCTCCTGGCGCCGCCCTTGCAGCTGCTATCAGCTGCAATGTGGCAAGTGGTGCAGCAAGGACTTGTGGATCACTACGGGCTGCTGGAGGAGTTTGTTACCATGGTGACGGAGCTGGTCCCAGAGCTGATGAGCTACAGTCAGAGGGCACAGCTCATTCTGGGACTCAGGGCCAGGGTCAGTACCAGTCAGCAATCATACCTTGATTTTTATGCAATAATTCTGTAGCTGATGAGCTGTACATGTAACTCATGAAACTAAACTACAAATACGTTGTTTGGTAAAAATACGCAGTTTATGTGTGACAGGAAGTGAGCTACGTTCAGCTTTTTACAATTGCCACATGTTCATTTTGACCTAAATTTGTATTTACCGCATTTGATCATCATGTGTAGAGGGGTCGCATGCGTTAGTTAACAGTGAAATATATATTTATCAGTGTGCAATTGAACCTCATCATAGAAATCAAATTGAAATCTGTTTTGTTTGGCTGCGCAATCAGCTGGTTCTGGAGATGTGTCGAGGTGAGCACCCTGCGGACATGCGGAGCATCCAGCCACATCTGGACAGAATTAAAGCCCCTGTCAGCACCGCCAAGGACCATCATGTGAGGAAACTGTACCCACAGCCTGTTTCGTCATGGACAAGGCACCTCATGGCCTTGATCTCCTCTTCGTCTGCCCGTGTGTGTATGTGTGTGTGTGTGTGTTTCAGGTCACCATCAACCATGTGGAGGAGTCAGAGGTGAACTTTGTGGAGTTGGTGCATTCCTTGCTGGAGGACCCGACTGAAAGAAAATATTTTTTTGAGGTGAGGTGACCGTCACTTCCTCTCCCTCATCTTCCTCTTCTGATTCCAAACCCTCCTTTACATGACTAACTGTCTCAAACTGTCGCTGCGGGAATATTTCTCAAAAGTGAGGATATCCATTTTATTTGTTTGGTGTTTCATTCAAAAAGAGACATTACAGTCGAGTAGAAGAGCGCTTGGTGAATATGTAGTAAAGTAAATGTTCTTCTTAGTCCTGAGCTGTGTGGAGCATCATCCTGTATCGTTTCTGAGAAACTGTTTGTCGTTGCAGGAAATCTTTCCAGTGTATTTTGGGTCAAAGTACGACGCAGCACTCGAGATGCTGGTGTGGGAGTTTATATCCAGACTGGAGGAGCTGCTTCCTGTTCCCGACTTTACACAGGTGTCACGTTTCTTTGAGTTTGTATGGTGACATAGAAATATGAATATATATATTGCACATTGACACACTTGAGAGGGAAACATGCTGACATGATTTTTCCTTTGGTGCCAACAGCTGTGTTTCTTAGCTTCGCATCTCTGTTTTTCTCCCCGTTCACTTGAAATAATCATCTGTCTGGGGAATATAAGTCTCTGTGGGAGTTTGTCAGCCCCCTGGGCCTTTTTATTAGAATAAGCTAATAAGATAAGCTTTTATTGTCCCACAGCAGGGGAATGTACGGTGTTACAGCAGCAAAGTCAAATGGAGTAAAAACATAGACTGTTCTACAGGCGACGGAAAAGAGACAAATAGTAAACTTTACAGTATTTACAGGTGTACTAGACATATCAGTAAACCTATACATGATAATATACAGCAACAAGAATAAGTAAAGGATACAGACATGGGTGTATAGTTTATATTAGTTCATATTCATGGTCGTATTTCCATATTCAGATTTTATCATGTTATTGCACACAGTATATAATATTTCCATGCATGAACTCTTATGTGGAAGGGCCTGTGTTATTGTGCATAAATTAAGATTAAATTGACATGACTGCAGTAGGAAACCGAGGCTGTTGTAAGTAATGATAATACTAACAAACTTTGTACAGCACCTTTCATACACACGGCCCATTTCAAAGCGTTTTACAACACATTTAAAACAAGACATTAAAACACCTACAACAACATATATGACTGAAAGACATTAAAACAGTATTAAGATCAGAGGTGCAGGCATAAGCTAGTAAAAGGTGCATGTAAAACTGTTTTAAGCTTTGTAAAATCATTTAAAGAGCTGGTTTCCCTCATGTCTGCAGGAAGTGTATGTATGGAAGGACCAGAAGAAACAAACACTGCAACTCGAACTGATGGATGATGAACGCAGCGTCCGTGTGCGCAAATATCTTGACCCTTCAGAGCTCTGAAAATTAGCAGGAGAACTTTGAAGTCACTTCTATACTTGACTGGAAGCCTTCTTCTTCTCATTAGCAGCCGATCTGCAGTGGTCTGAGTCAGCTGAAGCCTTTGAATGGTTTGGTTGGGGGGGGGGGGGGGGGGTGGGAAG
>CAAKHB010004798.1:73957-111007 GCA_901007665.1 Aeoliscus strigatus
AGCAGCCTTCAACCAGTCACGTCCTGTCCGACATGAGCAGGAAGATGCCCTGGTCGCAGCAGGAGACACGCACCCTGCTGGAGATCTGGGGGGAGGACAGCGTCCAGCTGACTCTGAAGGGCTGCCTGAAGAACCGCCACGTGTTTGAGTACATCTCTGAGAAGATGAACGACCAAGGATACATAAGGACCACGGAGCAGTGCTACACCCGCATTAAGCGCCTCAAACACGGCTTCCTCCATGAAAAGTAAGTCAAGATCTCTGCTTGTCAACACGTCAAATGGGTTGTTGGTGTTTTCTAGAAGGCCTTCTGAGTTGTAGCATCAAACCCGCGATGGGTTTTTGGAACCACGCAGCTCAGTTTTGTTTTTTTTTCCTCTTCATCCACAGGGAGGAATTTAAGTTCTTTGCAGAGATGGAGGAAATCTTTAATAAGGAGCTGAACATGGACAGCGCGGCCACAGAGCTGTCAGTCACAGATGAGCCGGAGGAGCCGGATGACGCACATGAACTGAAAAAAGGTGAAACAAATTCAGCCACTGACTCGGTCTGAGTTTTGTGTTTCTGTGCTGGTGCTCACTCTATTATTATCGTTACTGTTACTGGTTTTGCTCCACTAATGCTCGTGTGTTAGTCGCCTCAGGGACCCACTGGCCCGCTGACGGCTCCAAGATCATCTGGAGCGACGGGGAGACCCAGCTCCTCCTGGATATCTGGGGGAGCGAGGACGTGCAGGAGAACCTGAAGAGCTGCACCAAGACCAAACACCTTTTCGTCCAGATCTCGGAGGCGCTGGCCAGCCAGGGTTACCTGCGCACTCCTGAGCAGTGTCAGAACAGGATTAAGAGGCTGAGGGCCAATTTCCGACAATTCCTGGACGGCAAAAAGTCAGTGACTCGTTCCTTCCTCCTTCTTGTCATCTACTCATTTGTATAAACGTGAATTATTTCCGTATTCACATATGTCAGGTTCTGAAATCCTGTCTCGTCTTTTCAGAGGAGAAAAACAGGAGTGCAAGTTCTTTGACCAGCTGGTGAAGATATTTGGCAGCAAGTATATGCTGAACCCCGTCCAGCAGACAGAAAACTCACAAGATGTCGATGGTAAGGAGAGATTTTAACACAAGAGATGTTCAATAATAATGCACCAGCATTAACATAAAATGTAGTTAAATTTAATTTAGTAATAAATAGTAAATAAGGAAATGGGCACAAGTGTCAGATCAATCAGTGAGTGAGAAATGGAAAATGGAACGAAACCTTGTTAAAAACCGCAAAGAAAATAAATAGTGTCACAAAGCAGAATACACACTTTGTCTCACAAACTCACCAGTGAAATGTACTCTCTGATTCAGAGTCATGAGACTGTGGTGGGGCCAAAGTACGAGCACACAGCAGCTGCAGTGGGAAGAAGAATTTCCATGACGGACATTCATGCAGAAACTGTGGTGTGCAGTTGTTTACAGATGCCATAATAGAGCCCGTCGAGGCTCGCTGTCCTTTGCCTCCGTGTATACTTTGAAATTCTTCCGCCTGGATTCAGTGTGTGATTATGTAGAGTAGAGCCATGACTTATAAAACAGGACGCTCAGGTCTCGAGGGGCGAGAACCAGCTCTTGACCTGGTGGGAATCACAAAACTCCGTCTTCCTCCTGCGTTCAATAATTTTGTACTTGACCATAAAGAAACCCGCAGCACAAATCATCTCCCTATGTTTGCTTTTGTCTTCCCTCTCAATTATTAAATCTGCACTTTGATTTTCATTGTTTTGAAAGTATTGAAAAGACCTTTTTCATTTTTATTTGAGTTGATCTTGTCCAGAGTCGTATTTATTTGAATCACTCTTTTCCTATTTATTCCACCGTTTTTTCTGAAAAATATTTACTTGTATTTACACTGTTTCGATGATACATTTTCAAACAAACGTGCAGCGGTTTTGTCAAATCCATTTGAACAAGTGTTTGATTTAGAATGCGTTCCTGTCGGTTGTCATGTGTAATAAAAAAAGTGTTTTAGATTTCAGACTTTGTGCAGTGGAATTATATCAGCTCCAACACGACAAAATCCAAAATTAGAGATTTGCAAAAACCTGTTGATATATGTGACTGTGAAATAGGAACAGGAGCTGTTGTCACTCTGGTTTAGAGTCAAACAGAAACTATTTTAAACGATAAGATGCACATGATGTCCCGGTGACCAAGAGTGTGAAATTAGCAGAGCTGCTTTTTCTTACACTGCAAACCTGCCCTGACCTCGTGTCTGGTATCTGTCTGTCACCCACATAGGCCAGATGATTTACAGCTGTTTACATAAACCGCAGGCAGCCCTGGTTCCTGCTCGGCCTGAATTAGATTATCTCAAGTGTAGTGGTGGGAATGTACAGGACGACCGCCTGACACGCGTTTCCTGTCACAAGGCCACTGGCTTTTACAATAAAGATGCATAGACTGGACAAAGACCACACGACTCCACTTCCTCGTAAAAAAAAATAATAATGATAATCAATAACAACAAAACCCTCAGTTTAAAAAGCAAAAGAATGTGTAAAACTGTTGTATAGGAAGAAAAAAACCAAAAAGGACCTCAGGTACTTCTGCAGCCCCAAGCAGCCATGTCCTAAGAGGTCGTCAAATTCGTTCAGCTTAAAGTTTTATAGGGGTCAAGGCCAAAACTGAAGGGGTTTGTGTTATAATGAGTGTTGTTAGGATCATAGAAATACAAATAAAGAACAGCACTGACTCAGCAGAGCCAGATGTAAACAAATCTCCAAGGACCAGCTTCAGTGTACCTGAGTTTATCAGAAACCAGTAAAATGACTGAAAACAATTCACGAGCAATGTTTGCGTTTCCCACGTACCGTAAATGTACTCTTTCCTGAGGAAATGTAAATTATAAAAAATGGTGGCACAGTCTCTCATATCATCAGCCTAATAACCTCAGTCATTGGAGTTCAGAAAAAATAATAATCAAATCAAGGGGCAATTCGAGTTGATAGATGGCACAATTTGGCCAAAATATGACATTACACTATTAGGCTGATGATACGGGATGTTGGATCACATAGGGTTTAAACCGTCAGCACTCACTCAGACTGTCAGCTCAGTGAGGTTTGCAGGATTCGCCCACCTGGTGGTGCCAGTGGATAATAAAAGTTACCACATTAGGTGTCCAGGATTTCAACACACACAAGTGTGTCACTTTAAATGTCCTTTACATGCTCCGAACTGAGTTTACATAATTATCATATCCACACGTAGTACAGTGCTGCATCTGTGTCTCTGATGTGTCAGACACATCCTGTGAGTGTAAATACACTGGCTCGCACAGAAATAGAGGTAAACACATGCACAGCTTGAAAAAGCACAGTAATTATGTGTCTAAATCTGACAGAGCGTCCAACCACCAATGACTGGCTGCCCGTGAGTGTGTGTGTGTGTGTGTGTGTGTGTGTGTGTGTGTCACTGGAGTCTTTTGAGGGAGGGGGTACATTCAGGGTGTTGCTGTACACGCCCCAGAAGACTCAGTGGTGCCACATGACCTCACCCACCTCAGTACTGTGTCTGCTCACACACACACACACACACACACACACTTATTTTAAACTGATCTCTCTCCCAGAATCAGCCCCCAAAGAGCTGGACAGTTTTCAGATGAAAACTCTTTTAATATTTCATGATATTTATGTGTGATGAGAGTATTCATAGGGACCATAAATCATTCATACACATTTACGTTTGATCCCGATCATTCTTGTATACAAAACTATATTATTGAAATAGTGTCAATCATACACATAGATAAAATATATATCCAATATATATATATATACACACACACACACAATATACTATATATATATCAAATATACCAGTTGTAGCATATTTCTGTTAAATCATTGTCGGGGAAGACACATTTGTGGAGATGTACCATATCAGAACTAAATTGCTCAGTTTATCAGCAATGCTAATTGTTCAATTACAGCATAAAGTCTGTGAACATCTTTAAATATTTCCACCATCTGGTGATGATGGAGGTAAAGAGCCGTTGCCAGGTTACCACAGGACAAACAAGGATGTGCAATGGACTAGCTGGTTTCTACTCAGGTTGTTCCACTAATTTCTGACTGTTTATACATGACTGAAGCATGTGAAGGCGGAGGCATGTTGGGGTTGTGCAACACGAGTCATTGCTTTACCCCCGAGGGCAGACATTTCCACCCTAACTCTGCTGCAGCAGACATCTTCGTTGTTGGAGTGTGCGTCCAGATCGACTCGTCCTCCTCAGACATGCAGCTTCACGCTCGGCTCTCCGCTGTTTGTGACAGAACATTCAAGCGAGGGAGACGTGACAGAGTGTAAATAGCCTGCGCGTGGACTTGTGCGTCTACTGTGACGGTGAGCTGAGGTCATATTTGGAAAGTGAGGACATTTGGAGCTGATGTGACTTCCTGACTCACATTTTGAAAGGGGGAAGACTCGGCTTTGAGGTTACAGTTAGGTTCAGGTTCGGGTGAGAGCTGGACAGACAGGGGGTGAGTGAAGGCATCACCCCGATGAGTGTACTCACAAGCATAGCAGTACAGCAGTGTGTGTGTGTGTGTGTGTGTGTGTGTGTGTGTGTGGGAGCCTCCCTCCCTTGGGGTTGTGTATGGGCTTGTTACAGCAACATTCCTCCACTCAGCTGCTCCTGAACAGCACATTCCTAAAAGTGAGAGCTAGAATGAGAAACTGAGAGAAGGAGAAAGTAAGAGAAGATGAAGAGATGAAGGAAGGGGGGGGGGGAGTGATGCTCAGGGGTCATGTTTGAATGTGGAAAGGATCAATGTGATCCGTCGCCAGGATTGACCAATGATCACTGCTGTGAGATCCTGGAGGCCCCCGCTCCTCCTCAGAGGTCAGTTACAGTTAGAAGCAACCAGACCCAGCGCCAAGAGCAGGAAGTAGCTGAGAGACGGGGGGCTGAAGGCCACAAGGTCTTTCTTAAAATATAAATATATATTCTCTCCATGCAACACACACACACACACACTACAGTGGTCTCAGTCTTCAGTCTGCTTGACCTGTTTCCAATGAACTGTGAGAGCAGGAACAAGTAAACAGCAGCACATTAAGTGAGTGTTTATATGTGAACGTGATGAGAGAAGTACAATGTTCCTTGGCTGATCTTGTCGTAATGATGCGGATGGAGAGGATGTTAAGGTCACAAACACGACTGCTCCGATTTTCCCTGATATGAAGATCCATGATTAGACAGAAAATGTACCTGGGGTCATTTCATTCACATATTCATATTAACATGTTCTCTAGTACTCAGGGCAACAAGCACATATGTTTAAAGACGAGAGCAGTGAACAGCAGAGTGTGTGTCTGCTGGTTGGCGCGGTGACAGCGTCCCTTCTCCCTCCTCCTCAAACTGAACAGTGTGTTTGTTGTCACTGGTAGAACTAAAGGCAAACAAAGTGACTCGATTTCCTTTCCTCCATGTGTGTTTTCTTTGTGTTTATTGGAGGACATTTAATGAAGCATGAGTGTCTATAGAGTTCCTGACGCCCGACAATTCTATCCAGAATACCAATGTGCTCTCTCTGCTCTCCTCGTTGGTCTCTTTCTTTTTCTCTTCAGTTTGTCAGATATATTTCATTGAAATGAACTCCATGCTCCACAGTCTCCTTCCTTAATATAATTACGTACCATGCATCATTTTAATCTGCTGCTGCTGCTGCTGCTGCTTTCGGCGCTGACACTCATCTTGCTGGGAGCACATCTAGTCGTTCTGCTGCTGGTGATAAAAGTACCACAACCACTGCTCTGTTTACTACCAGAGACACAAGACGTCTGTCTTTCTTCTCTCAAACAGGTACCGGTATTATTTTTATCTTCACTGCAGAAGCAAGTGAATGCCACAATTTACATTTACACCCCCCCACATGAATCAGTCTTTCTTTATGTATACAGCTCTTTTCTTAGAAAAAATGCAGTGCAATCAGGAGTGAGGAAACACTAGAGGGATAAAACCCTTCAAAGAAAGGACTAGATTATTAAGATAGGTAAAATAAAACAATATGAGTTTCAAGCTGGGTTAAATCGTTGACAACTGGACTTCTAGTTTGCTTGAAGACGTTTTGCCACTCATCCGAGAAGCTTCGTCAGTTCTGAACTGACTAGCGGGGAGTCCTTGCTACGAGTACTAAGTTGGGTCGTTGGCTCATACAAAGGAGCGTGTGTATCGGGTCCCCCCTCCATGGACCCGATTAACCCAGCAACATACCAAGACCTGGATGACTGAGAACCTTCATAAATCTGAGATTCAAAAATATATAAATTAAGATTGAATAAAATCTAAAGGAACCATGGGAAAAATGACATAAACAAACATACACTCAGAACATGCACAATTCACTATTCTCAACACCAACTCTAAAAATAAATATGACCATTAGTTAGATGTTTCATATGCATCTTTCTATTTGTGGAGAGATGTTAATCCAGATTAAATGCATTAATCTGTTGTTCTGCCTCTCTATCTCCGAGATGTTTGAGTGTTAGATCCCACAGAATCTATAAAAGGTAAGGACAGACAAGACTAAGAAGAAAAATGCACACAAATTCATCATCACAATTTCAGACAATCCATCTATTATTTGAGCCATCATCAATTTGACCCGATCCATCACCAACAGGATTACAAAACAAATACACATGTATGTAAAGTTTGTGTACGTCATGTTACAGTGAAGACACACAAGTATATGGCTTCTCATGAAAAATCCAATGTTATTTTCCATTTTACTGACAAAATAATAACTAGGTTTTGAAAGTATGACTGACGTGATGAAGTGATGTTTTGGGTAAGTTACATGTGTTTTGCAGACGTGAAACACAGCTGATGTTCTGTGAGGGGGTTATGACAGTTGTACTCACAGCTGAGAGAAGGCTGCTGAAAAAACGAGCCAAAGCAGACTATTAGTAACTAATATTAGTATCTATAAGGCGCTTAAAAAATATGAACTAATATATTAACATAAATTGTTAAATTACTTGTTGTAGTATAATGCTTTTGAGTTCCCTTCACTTTGTACAGTACATGACTCTACGGGCATGTCAACGTGAATAAACGCAATAAAGACAGACACGCAGTTTATCCAATCGGAGCTGGCGTTTTCGTAGAGTGACAGTACATTTAGCCAATGAGCTGCTAATGGCTTGTAATGATGCCCAATCACAGAACGAAGAATCCTGGAAGGGGCGGGCAATCTTCTCCCTTGGCTCTCCCAGTCCGGATGTTCCCCAGTAGCAAATACGAGCACCAGTGTGTGAATGTGGCAGCCGAGGTAGACAGGGAGGGGTAGACTGACGAGACCGGGCTTTTTTTGGGGTCTTTTTTTCTTTAGTTTCCTTTTCCACAAAGCCAGATATTTACAGCTTATGTTACGCTACGGTAGTATACGTGTTTGTAGAGACGAAGAACCCGACCACTGCTCCTTTGTTGGGACTAACCATTTCCGCTGTGAAACAGCCCAGAAGAAAGAAGGAGAGGGAGAAACAACATGGGGCGATAAATAAAAAAGGTGTTGTGCTGTGAACCGACGATGACTCTCTGGGAGGATCCGTGAAGCGTATTTATTTTATTTATCCCCCTCTTCCCTCTTTTCCGTTTTTTTTTTGGTTTTGTTTTATTTTCTCCTCCCCTGCTACTTAGGGAGGCTGTTTTTTTAAGGAGTAGACATCGTTGCAAGAGGACGTCAGGATGGACCAAGCCGGCATCCTGAGAAAGTTTATCCAGGGGGTGAAGGCCATGAGCGAGGGGGACGAGGAGAGGGGAGAGGACAACTTCGGCAGCGACTTCATGGTGGGTCAGAATGAACAGCAGCACATCCCGGTAGAACCCCTCCAACGCCATAGCTATCCCCAGTCTCCCTCTTGACCCTTTCCCCGTAATAATCTTCACATTTTCGTCCACACCGCCTATATCCCACCCCTTTCCGGCTGCCGGCTCCCTGTATCCCCCAGGAGGTGAGGCAGGGGCGGCTACACTGCCCTCTTCCTTTTCCTCCCATTCCAGGCTTTACATGGCGGCCTAGCTTTGTCTCCCAAAACCAAAGAAACACACAACCGGCCCCCGGTTTCTTGAAGCGCATTCCCGTCAGTTTGCTGCCCCGGGCTAATTTTTTACATTGCGTTGTTTGCTCGTAGGTGCAGTGGGCTAAAGTGCAGTGTTATTGTGCTAATTTGCTTCCTGTTGACCATGTCTGCTAACCATGTGTTAACCATGTCAACCATAGCTGAACATGGTCCTGTTCAAATATCATTTACTTATAAATCAGTATACCCATATGGTTATTGTACGGAAGGAAACTGCACCTATTTTTTTTTTTTACTAATTCCTATTTATCCACTTTCCATACAGTCATCTTGTTCCACCCACAGGGCTGTAATTAGGATATATTTGTCTATAATGAGGTGTAAAGCTGGCAGGCAACCATCTGTTGTAATTAGCTAATAATTCACAAGAATTCTGTTGGTGATCAATTATATATCAGGTAGTAGTCATCTAAGTTATTGAGTAATTTAATTTCATACATGCCATACACATTCAGCTATTATGTAGATGTGGGAGAAAAGCGGGCTCCCCTCAGTTCTGCATCCATGACAGGTATTGTCCATTGTGTGTGGGTTTGATCAGAGACATTTCACAGTAGAGATATCCAGGGTTTGGGATGGGTTGGTCACTCATTATTTACCTCATGATGCCTGATGAACTTTAGTTTACCTGCTGTCATCACTGGATGTTAATGTGTTGCATCTGTTGACTTCATACAGGACTTCTCTTAAGCTTGTGAAATAGCATTTCTGTATATTAGTGTCTTAATGAAATCACTGCTTGGCTTTGATCTGGAGTTTTGGGAAGTGTCTGAGGTCACGTGAAAACCAGTGTTTGAATTGATGTTTAATTTATGATTTGAATTGTTAATTTAAAGCGTCGACATGAGTGTTTAGAGAGCCACTGGCAGATTAAATTGAAACCAGCCTGAGTTAATTACTTGCTGCTGCAGTGTAGGGTTGGGTTTACTTTACATACTAATTATTGTAAGTTAAGTGTGTTTGGCCCGTCATATTTCATTGCATATTCATCATATGGGAAAGACGCTAATCAGTCTTTGACTGGTTCTTGTTTTGCTCACAGTTGGAAACACACACTCCTTTCTCTGTGCTTCCCTACTTCATACTAGCTGCTTGCTGGAGCTTGCAACATTCTTTCTTGGCTCATTTCATAACATCTTGTCCTGACTTTAAAACTGTATTGACTCTTGGGCACGTTCGATAAAAGCTAGACAGCTCCATAGGGCTGAAATGCAATCAATATATTCAGACTGTTTGCGTCCTGTCCTTTATGAGTTAGCGGTTGTTGAGCATTGGGCTGCTGTACTTACTCACTATTGTTCCTATCGTAGTATCTGTCATAATTCTTTCTTGAGATTCATCGTTTCAAGCAGTCAGCTGGTGTTTCTCATCTAATCTCCAGTTCAATGTATTCTTGTTCAGCATGCCTTTTCATCGGCGCCTTCTTCTTTCCTCTTAACCTTAATTACTCCATCTGGACTTGGCTGGATAAATGTAGGCTCTTCTTTTAGCAACACATATGTCATTCCTAGCTTTGCATACATCTGCACCATATCGCCTCTGCAGTCATCTCCTCATATTGAGCTGCACTGAGGAGGAACTGTAGCGCCAACCCATCCAAATTCTGTGCCTGTGTAGCCTTTAGGCTATCATGCGGCCGTCCAGACAGAAGCATGACCATCTTACAGATCATATAAACTTGTAAGCAATTTCTTGAATCTCATTATTCACTGCAATCAAGTTATTTCTGTGCATGCAAAACTGCTGAATGTCAGCCTTATGTGGCTCCTGTGAGAGGCCCCTCTGGCTACATTGGCTTTCCTCTGGCCACATCAGCTTGTGGATGTACGAGTCTCACTTACATTATTCATTAGACAGCAGCCTGTAGACAAGAAAACAGTTTCTGATAAAGTGTTGTTGGGTGATGTGCCAGTGTAACCACCCACAACGATGATAAATAGCCACAGCCAATATACTAGGAGGTGCTTCAGCTGGTGGCAGGTTGGTAGCAGCAGGTTTGAGCGTTACTGTTAGAAGGAGAGTACTACTGCTACTAGTCTCTGATCACACCATGGTCAAACCACCCTCCCTTTTTTTACAGCAAGCTGTAAAAATATACAAATGTACAAATATATAAATCATCAGATCAGTGGGTTTGTCTCTGAATCCAATGATCTTCTGCCGCTACTTATTAGTTTGAGCGTGAATGATGAAGATGCTGTTTTCAAACCACAGCTAGATTAGAGATACTGTACTCAGTGCTCACACAGACTTCAAGAGATCCCAGAAAGTAGTAACAACAGAAGCACTGTAGTATGTGTGTGTTCTCCGCTGGCAGTGTGACTGCAGCTTCAGACGGTCTTTCCCTGCCTCCGCATTCACCTGCATCTTGAGTCGGAACTATTTGTGCACTCGCACCACTGGATTGTTTTTGCCAGATTTGGCTGTTGGCAGCAATGTGGCCCCGCAGGTTTTGCACTCACAGTCTACAAAAAGGACAACAGCTCTGACAAAAGCACTGTTCTGTAGCTTCAACTGCTGCAGCTCAAAAGTCACAATACGACAGGCACATGGAGTCACCAGAACACCCTGACGTAACACCCGCTTTAACTGCCCATTGTTTTTATATATAGAATGTGTTTTATATGTATAATTGCAGTATTGTGGGAAGGAAACGAGTCAGAGATTATATGGTTTGTTCAGCTCTCTTTCAAAACACTATTTCCTTTTACACTGGCATGTCGCATCCTGACATTTAAGAAAATACACTTATGGAGAATCAGTGTATCACTCTTCATGGAATGTTATTTCAGTTTTTTTTCCTTACATGAACCTACTGTGTCTGGAGCCCATCCTGAAATGAGAGTTTTCTTCATTTCAGGTTGAGCAAATACTTTTCACTAAACCTGCTGTCTGGAACCAGCCGCTGGTAGGTGGTTGTCGTTGCTGCTGCATATAATTGGGAGTTACTCATACTCACATACTCTTCCTCAGTATTTCCCCAGAAATATGTAATTCACATTCTACTGGTTTCACACACAGATTTAGCACATACTGAAAAATCACCACATAGTATTTTAGCAAACTAAATAGCATGTTAGTATCGAATAACATGTGCAACAGGCACTGGCGTCTAGTCATAGAAACTACATGATGGGAAAGGAGGATTTAAATAAACACCTGAGTAAAATGAGTCACCGCCGTGGCAGCTGTTATATGATAAAATCACAGCAAAGAAAACATACAACAAAGTAAAAATAATGAAGAAGAAATTCGTATGTTCTTATCTAATGCGAACAGATATGGCTGACAGAGTTATGTAGACACAAAAGGAGATTTATGTAGAAAAAAAAATCTTCTTTACGCATGTTCAAGCTATTTTAGGATGAGGACTTGATAAAAAAAAAATCATTCCGATTTTAGACTTTAAGGCTGTAAGTTGTCGAAGTAAGAGAAAATCTCATACCGATTCAGCCCACGTTTAGACCGTTGAAAGGTTTGACTGAGGTTTACACCACGGAGGTGTGAACATTTGCAACATTTTAATTGAAATCTAAGTGAGTTAACCCACATATAGATAGATGTATTTCACCTCCTGTTTGTATTCAGGTGATAGTTGAAGAGGAATGAGGATTCTAAGCTATTCAAACATAAGACTCCATCAGGGCCTTGAAATTTTCTGTAGGTTTAGTAAGGGTTATGCTACAAGCTGCTGCTTGTGTGTGTGGGGCAACGTCTGCCTTGCACACGTCTTGTTAATGTAATAAGACAAATTTCCTCTGTATCCTGTTACTCACTTAACTCAGAAAACAGCCTTTTGCATGTAAACCAGGTGTTTCTCAGAGGAAAAGAAACATGATATTCCCAGTCTGAACCTACGATGTGTCTTTAGTTCTGAGTCCCAAAAGCGAATGCACCTTCAACAAGACCCAAGAACTCGATTGATCATGAAAAGAAAACCACACACCACACACTCTCAAACACTCAGGTTTTTAGATCAGCACTGTCTGTGTGTACAATTTGACTCAAGGCTGATTTAGACTTCTTCGCTGATGACGTGCACCTCCTCTGAATTGTAACCACACTAGGCATCCTGCAACAGCGAGAGCTGGCCATGGACTAGTCCGCCTCTTCAACACCATCTCGTTTGATGTCTTTTCCTCATCAAAACAGTTTTTGTAAATGAGTCAACATTTGTTAGTTTCACTTACAGATTAATCGACTCAGCTTCATTCACCATTGTTTGAAGTACAAGAGGAAAGGAGGTATTGAAACCCCACCACTGCCTAGTGCTTCAATTGTGGAATTATTGGATAATTGGTGTCCTCTCTGCCATGACAATGATGAATTACAACCTCCCTGTAGGGGTCAGTTAGTGTATTCCCATTAGCCTCAGCTTCCACAAGAGGGAAACAAATCTTGTGTGACTCGGGGGGCGAGGGTATAAAATAATATGTCTGTACACCATGTTCTATGAGTGTGCAGAAAACTGGTAGAGGTCGATGAAAAAGTGGCAGATGTATGAAATGACATAGGCAGGTTGAAGAGAATCAGGCTTAAGAGTACAAGGTCACCAGGTTGATGGTTTGCTGGCTGTGAAGATCAGTCGAGGGAGTGATTAATACACGCACAAACATCAAGCACACACACACTCACACACAATGCACTCCTGTCCCAGATGATTGGGATTATATGCGGTTTGTCCACATCTGCTTCCTGCAGCAGGCTCAGATTCAGAGGAGGAAATTACTGCCAGGCAAGTACTGGTAAATGTTAACTGTGTTTGCAGAGTATGACAGAGAAGGCTGCTATTTCAATTGGAATTCAAACAGAATTCTCAGGGTGTGTGTTTTGGGGCTCTGGCGAAGTCCTCAATGATTTCAGGAGGAAAATGGTGTTTACAGTCTTGAACTTATTTCAGAAGCAAATGATAGTGAAGAGATGAGGAGGTGCTGTGGACATGATGTCATTTTATTGTTCACAGGTCACATGGCTGTCAGCTGCAGAACAGAGTGTAGACTGGCGGGAGTTCACAGTCTGATCCCACAACCCCTCTGCTGCGTTTACTTATATATATTTTGTGTGTGTCTTTATAAACTATATTAACCTAATTTGTTTAGCTTTTTATGTTGTAATGTTCCTGCTGAACTGCTCCATGTGTGACGAGCAGCACAGAGCTCTCAGATGGATGTGCAGCTGGAAAATGAAGTTCTTGTTAAACATGAACAGAATCATGATGGCTAATTAAAGGACTCTCTTACATGCTACAGTACACCCATCAAGAGTGTGTATGTGTGTGAGAGAATGCCCTCTCATGCTATCAGTGCTCCACTGACCTATATTGCGAGTGACTTGGACCTCTAACTCCTGCTCGTTGTGGTTGTATTATATTCTGTCTGAGTGATCTTGATGAATAATACGCGCTGCTTACCTACAAACTGTTACATGCTTAATGCAGAAGATCAAATGTCTGTAAAGTACTGGTTTGCTTAAGAACTACAGAATGGGTGGTCGTGGTCATGGTTGGTCCAAAGCTGGGGGATCTGTCCACTGATCTGAAACATCTAGCTCATTGGATAATTGTTGTTGTTGTTGTTGTTTCATTTATTCAAGAAGAGTATGTTTCTCTTTCACCGGGGGTTGATATGATAATATGATCATTTCTCAGCAGGAAGCAGTAATTTTCCGAGGTCTCCTAAGCAGAAAGGTTGATCAGGCTGATAGAATGGACACAGAGAGAAGCAGAGCGACAGACTCACACAGAGCCACATAGATGCTTTTAGTCTCTGTGCTGTGGCCGTGCATCTTTCCCCCGTGTGCTTACTGCGCAGAAGATGGATTTTTCTGAAAGCATTGTAAGAGGTGACCTATTTTATCGTGTGTGTGTGTGGTGTGTGTTCATGCACGCACGTGTGCAGAAGGTGACCGACAGTAAAGGTTCTTTGCTACTAAAGCTCGACACCCCCACTTCCTGGCACATACCCACACAAACTTTTTTTCCCCACTACATGTGCAGGGAGGATGTATTTCTGCCAATCAGTGCCTACTGCTTAGTTAAAGAAAGAGAATTTGTTGTTTTCTGTGTGTGAATTATTCATTGAGCCAGGGAAGTAAAGCGATGCTAACTTATTCAGCCAGGAGGCAGAAAGTGGGTTAGATCCTCAACAACTGCCTCCCTCCCTCTCTCTTAATCTCTTTCTACAGTATGTACCTCCACATCTCTGACACTCTGTCTCTCCTCACCATGTTCTCAGTTGGCACTTTCTAATCTTTGGTTTGATCATTCTTTCTTTTCCCACGTTTCATTTTGAGGAAATGTCTCTTACTTACTTCATCCAAAAGGGGTGAACGCATTGGGATTTATGTGGCAACGCCCAGTGTGTGTGTGTGTGTTCACAGGAAACTGCCCAACTCAGAAATTCATTTTGGTCTGCAGACAGCTGGGTATAAATAACAAGTCGCAAAAGTATATTTCATGAATTTAAATGTTGCGTACTTAATGAATGAAGTAATAAAGACGCGCCATACGCAGTTGACTATACTTCACTAGAAGCTGTGATATATTGTCTGACATCATGTATCAACAAAGCTGCTTCGCACACTTTCCTGACACAACCACAACAGTGCAGTGTAGGTGGTTTCAGTACATTGTTGCCTTGAAATGTGTGAAAAACATCGAAAACTCTGATGGTAACCTTGCTGTCTTGACAAGAGGAGAGCTTCCTGTGATGTGTCAAAGATTCATGGTTTAGTCCCAGGCAGTTATCAGAGTGACTGGGGTCAAATATGTAATATGTATAAATCAGATCAATGAATACGATGATGGACAGATCGAATTTGAATAGTCTGATGTCATAACTTATTATATTCTCAAATAATATTTGATTTTCACGGTGTGGGAAGCATTGACAATATGATGAGCACTTGTTCCTCCTTCACACTTTGTGTAATGTGTCACTGATAAATCATTTATGTAAATACATGTATGTAAACCCACAAACGCTGGATAAAAAGGTATGTCTGCGCTGACTGGTTCAAGTGGTGCTGCAAAAAGTGGCAGCAGCCTGTCGTCAATTAGCAGTGTCACCAATGGTGGTAAAATAGACAGGAGCTAAATGGAGAATATTTACTTGACTTTTCCCTGCGTCTCTGCGTCACGTCTTTCTTTCCCAACAGAAGCCTGTACGAAACAACAGTTTATAAAGGGAGCGTGTGAATGACCAACAGAAACAAGGAATGAAGAATGAAAGAACCCATGAGCTTAGTAATCAAGAGCCTCTTGAAAGCCTTGGTTCTCCCTCTCTTCTGCTTACCCCCCACAAATCGCTCCTTCTCTCCTATCTTTTCTGCTCTCCTGTTAATCCAGAAAGCTCAGCTCACTCTCACCTCTACCCCTTTCTTCTCCTTTTCCCTGCACTCCATCACTCTTCTTGGCTTGTTCTGAGAAGTATAGAGCAGCAAGAAGATCATCTTCCTCTGCTCTTATTTCTTTTTATTTCTTTCTTCTCCAGGCTTCCTTTATTATCCATAAGAGTACATGCACATGTTTGTGTGTGTGTTTTACGTAACAGGAAGCGGGAGTAATTAGAAACAGGGTCTGTGGGACAATGAGTGGGGCGGAAAGGAGACAGTAGCTGAGTCTTTTCAGTTTCATGAAACTGAAAAAAGTGCCACTGGTTGTTTACGTGTCAGATCAGGGACAGAGACTGGGTTTTATCTGCATGTAGAATGGTTGAATATGACATTCTAAATGCTCTTTGAAGAAAAGAAAATTGCCCACTTAAGAAAAGTAGATAATGTTGTGGACTGAGATAATGTCAGTCAATGTGAGTCTAACTGTCCAGTTTTCATGTTTGACCACATCAGGCAGCTGCTTTCAGAGGAGATGCTTCTACTGACCCACAGCCGTTCTGTACCAAACAGATGAAGTGATAACGAGCTACCTGATGAATATGTTGGAGTAGTCAGGAGCATTAACACTGAATGTTGGACAGACAACTGCTGCATTTTTTTCACAAGTGTGGGTGGGTAAAGGTATTTCTTTCTCCCTCACCAACATTTGGTTTATGTAACTCACAGTTTTTGGCCATCATTACAGCATTAGAGGGAACTTCTGTACATGTTTGTCCACACAAGATGTGTTTTATGGATTGGGGAATCACAAAACAGACCATAATGTGTCTGTATCTTTGGGGGCTCTGGCCCAACACAGAGGAAGGTTTCTGATGAAAATGCAATTCACATGAGGCCAGAGGAGCTTTAATGCTATTACCACACAAACACACATGAATGCACACAGCTGTGTAGCCACCCACGGTTTCAATGTACCCTCCCTTTTTTTTTTGTTAACGTGTCTGCTCCCACTTCTGTCCTCTTACACAGTGTCTCTGGTAGCCTGTCGTTGAGTAAGATGCATAAGATGCATGGAAAGCGTCTTTCTCTCCAGAGTGTAATCCAAACTGTTCATGTGCAGTAGCAGTGTCTTCTGTGGCGTTAGCGCCAACAGCCGTCAGCTCATCCGGCTGTAAAACAGCTGGAGTCCTTCATTAAAGCAATACCTTTTAGAAGGAAACAAAGACAAGGGATAACAGATTTAATGTTTAGTTTAGCCTTGTTGAAAAGCAAAATGCACAGGGAAAAGTTTTCAGCTCAGGAAGTTATTGATTAGCCATGTTACAGACGCAGGCGTAACGTCAAAGGGAGGAGAGGTGGGACCGTTTTTTTTCACACAAGGCTTCAGAGGCTTGATCGCCCACGCTGGAGGCAAAAAAAGCAGAGTGCTGGCTAATTTCTCAGAAAGTGAATGAACTGAGTGAATCTGAAAAAGACCCTTGGGATCAAAATTATTCAGAAGCCTGCAGATTTTTTTTTTTAACAGTGATACAAAAGTTCTGCTGTTGAAGTTCAGCGGTAGCACTCAAGGCCCTAGTTAAGTCTTGAATTAAAGAAAAATGATCCTTGTATCAATTGTCTATTCAGAATAAACAAATCTATTCTGGGCCACAGTGCACTGCTCAGCTTACTGCTGTGGCCTGTTTTCAGAAGAGATGTTGTAATTGTTCTCTTCCATTAACTGAATGAGTTCTCATCAGTGTCAGCTGCTATTACATTTATCTGCACTTACATCCGTGCACTGTTATGCAAACAGGAGAATGAGCATGCCTGTGTGTGAGGAGGTTGAATGAGAAAAGCTGTGTGTGTTACAGAAGTGTTTACCTGCTTTCACTCTCCTGTGATAGCGTGTCGACCCAGGGTGTCCCACAGTCAGGCCTCTGTAACTCAATCAAATGAGTTATTATGGGAGCAGAAACACCATGAAATGAAGATGAGTTGTATTACCAACACTCTTTGAAACTCAGAAGTAGTTGAAGAGCGTCTGCGACTTGGCTAATAAATGTATTTACACTTCGAAGCAAAACAACATACATACTTTCTATGATACATGTACTAATAACTAGTTTCTCTTGTTTTTGTTTCTTCCAGCGTTTACGACGATTATCAACAAAGTACCGGACGGAGAAGATCTACCCCACCAACGTAGGAGAACGAGAGGAAAACGTGAAGAAAAACCGATATAAAGACATACTGCCATGTAAGTCATTTCAGTGAGTGGGGTTCGAGGTTGGACGGGTGGTTTGGCTTTCTGCCACTCTTAAATGAAATGGAGCATTAATAATGTTAGTTACACCTGTGGTTTGACAAACCTTTGCTGCTTCATGAGTGGGCATGCAGATAAATAAGGGTTGGTCAGATCTGCAACATGAAACTAGTGTGTTTCTTCACTCTAATGGTCTTCACACATTGCTAGCTGTGGTTTGTGGTGCTGTGGAGCTGTTTCCTAATGTTTTGCCCAGTGGAAGGTACAATGTTTTGTACAGCTGCTTTATGACAGTGTTTCCTAACCAGGGGATTAATCCAGCAGATTGTGAGGTGCCTTATAGGAAACAAACGTTCATTTGGATTGCCTCAATGTGGATGAGAAAAAGCTCACGTGGCACCCAGAGCAGTTGTTCTGAGCCTCTCCTGTCGATCCTGACAGCCTGGTACTTCCAGTCCTCCACATTTCTCCGTACATGAAATTTTTAAAACTGATTACTGATGAACGGAGCAATACCATTGTTGTTTGCAGCATATGAATGATGTGAAAAGCCATCAAACATGGTATCAAATTTGAACTTTTTCTGTCATCTGCCTTTGAAATGAATGTAAAAGTACAAATATCAAACCTAGAACATACTAGCGTACACATATAGTTATTGTTTATAACAACATGTCAGCCCTTAGTAAATACATCTTGCTGTGATACCAGGCAGCACACTTTTTGAAACAACCTGCGTGACAACCGTATCTATGGTTTACTTAAGATATGCCAGGAATTATACTTTCAAATAACTTTCACAAATTTTGATATCAGTGTTGCTCTCCGTGACTCAGTTGTAAGCTGAATTCACATGTATTCCCCATAAGAAGACTTTGGGATTGACAGAAATGAGCTACCTGTGGAACCAGTTCAAATATACAGTGTGTTATTGTAGGTCAGGTCATATGTGATGAGAGTTCCTCTATGACCTCAGGCCAGCTGCTGTTACCCAACGTTTGTCCTATTTTTTATTTTTTTTATTCCTTTATCTCCTTTCCTCCTGTTCATGCATCCATTCATTAAAGCTTTTAGTGAATGAGCTGCTGATAAGGCTATGGAAGAAAAGGCTCATCTGCACGAATACACATGCACTGTACGGTCCTTTTGATTGTGCACTGATCTCGTTGTCCTCTTCCTTCAATGTATCTTCATTTTCCTGCACTTAACTCTTTCATGTCTTTCATGTTATTTTATTCATTTCTTTTTATAAAGTCCTTTAAATATTTCTGTTTCTCCTCCCAGTTGATCACAGTCGAGTGAAGCTGACATTAAAAACAACCAATCAGGATACAGACTACGTCAATGCGAATTTCATCAAGGTAGAAAAAGTTCCTTTTCTTTCTTCTCTGGCATGGAGTGGATTCATTTCCATTGTGGGATACTTCCTCTGGTGTGACTCACAGTCAGAACCTCTCTGCCTCTGCAGGGCATGGATGGCCCAGAGGCCTATATCGCAACTCAGGGCCCGCTGCCGAACACTGTCATCGACTTCTGGAGGATGAACTGGGAGTACAACGTAGCTGTGAGTATGGCTCATGGGATGGAGGAGAGCCAGTGAAACATCACAGAAATAATGTCTGTTTACGACCATTCTACTACTACTACAAAACCACTGAAGCTGCTGTTGCCCTTTCCAAACACTTCTCAAATTCAGAAATATTAAATAATTGAAAAAGATTTGTATTACAAACGGCTGTTCTTTTTATAGAAGTGTGTCTTGTGGTTGTAGGAGAAGCATATCTCTATGTGGTTAATAATTAAAAATAGGAAATAGTAATTATTGAAATAATTGAAATGAATTTTTAATATAGTTGTCAGAACATAAGAGGCAGATGGGGGCGTCTGATGTGTGAACCAGATGGACAGATATGGGACGGAGGGATGAAGGGAGCTGCTGTGATGAGGCTGAACTAGCGAAACACTTGTGATTGCAGATTTGACTCCTGTGGTGGGAGTGATTGAATGATGAGTGAAGTGAACGATCAAAGTCAGCTCTCATATATTGTCTCCCTGCCAATTTTGTACAATGAATAAAAAATAACATTGAGATTTTTTTTCATTTCTCCAAACAAATTACACCCGTTTTTTTGTAGCTTTTCTCTGAGGCTCCAAAGCTCATTTTGGTAAAAGCAGCGTTAATAGGACAGCTAGGGATGAGTGAAACGTATATTTGGAAAGGATTTAGCTGTGACAGTCTAAATATTGATTGTAATCCTTCCTGTTTCCGTCTTTCTGCAGGTTATTGTAATGGCTTGTCGGGAGTTTGAGATGGGGAGGGTAAGCCTATGATACTTAATCCCAATTCTGTGCATGTGTGTATGCGCGTGCATGTGTATTATCATCCCAAAGCTGAAGTTAAGAACTAAATGTATTCTCACATTGTCTGTATTGTCACTTATTAATTCTTTGTGTGTGTAATGAAAAGACCTACCCAACAAACGAATGTGAGATATATCTCTGACAGTATGTCCATGTGCTTTAATATACACAGAGAATTCTGTTTGTATGTTCTCCGCCAGATGTTTACGTGAAGTTAAGAAAGTGTGTGCACAGGAATGTGTGGTATCTGCTGGTGTTTTATCCGTAGCCAAAGCTAACTCCTTCTCCTTTCCCGCTTAGAAAAAGTGTGAGCGCTACTTCCCACTGCTGAAAGAGGAGCCCATGACTTTTGGCCCGTTCAGAATCTCCTGTGTAAGTAGTCAAATGTGTGATATCCCAGCTGAGTTATGTAAGGAGTGTGCACAGTGGTGGGGGTTCTGACTTCTGAGTCTCTCACATTTTGTTCTAATGACGACGGATTTGTGCTGTGTTTCCCTCTCTGTGTTTCAGGAGTCCGAACAGGCCCGAACAGACTACTTCATCAGGACTTTGATGGTGGAGTATGAAAATGTAAGTTACCTGATCCCCTCTGATGAGTTTGGTCTTTATCTGTCATGATGGACCAAACACATCACACCAATATCCCATTTGAGCATTTAAAGAGGGTTTGTCCTCCTGCAGGAATCCCGGAGAATAACACAGTTCCATTACATGAACTGGCCCGATCATGATGTCCCCTCCTCATTCGACTCCATCCTGGATATGATCGGACTAATGAGAGAATACCAAGAGAACGACGAGGTCCCCATATGTGTTCACTGCAGGTATGTGGCACTGCCACAGATACACGTGTAGGAAGGTCATCAAGCCTGCGTGAACACAAGGAGCAGCTGCTGATCTTCACTTCAACTTTTTTCCCCCCTTCTGCTGTTCTCAGACTGCAGAGAATGATTTATGAGGTTGCCAGTAGGTTTGTGGGAGAATGCAGTAAGAATTCACAACAGGTGGTCTGGTTTCAACACAGCGCAGAAATATTACAATAATACTTTGACCTGATGCCTACAAATGTAATTCAGCTCTGCACCAAAGCCGCATTTTATCCTTTAAAACCGCGATTGTAATTGAATATTCGTTATGTGTCAGCACCAGACGACGTTTGTATAACTCTTTATTCCAGTTTCAGCTTCACTGATTGCACAGCTGTAGGTTGGATCCATTGACAGTATAGCTTCAGACAGTTTCCACCAATGAAGGACTTCTGATGCTGAAACAGTGAAAACAACACACATTTCCCCTTTAGACTTCATATTTAACATTCGTGCTGGATCCTCTGCCACACATGCATGGGTACACGCACACACACACACACACACACACACACACACACGCTGTCTCCATGTGAGTAATAAGCTGTAATGAGCTGCCTGAGGACATTTCCTGGCTCCACGCAGCAGGCCTTAAAGCCGTGTCTCTGCGTGCCCCTGTAAAGATGCTTTGTGTGGTTTGATGTATGCTGTATATGTTGTTTGTTTGTTAGCAGACAACTTGGAGACAGCATGAGAGGAAGTTTTATGATTGTGTGTTCGTGTGTGAAATGTTGAAATGTGATGTCACATATTCTCAGCTTCCGTGCAGCTTCTGTCTCCATCCTGTCTGGAAGTCACGACATTGTTACCGAAATACACAACATTTTCTTTTCTTTTTTTGTAGCATTGATACAGTGCTGGACTTGTGTGTATTTGTATTTTCTGTCTGTACATGTGTGCTACTGTGTCAGCTAATACGTTGAAATGTGACTGCAGTGCCGGCTGTGGGAGGACGGGTGCGATCTGTGCAATCGACTTCACGTGGAACCTCCTCAAAGCTGGGGTACGTTTCACCAGACACCTGTATGGATTCTAACAGTGAACGGGACTGAATGTCTGAATGTTGACCTTTTTGTTCCATTTCAGAAAATTCCTGAGGATTTTAATGTTTTCCGGTTGATCCAAGAAATGAGGACACAGCGACACTCTGCTGTTCAGACCAAGGTACACATTCAACTGGAACAAGTTGTGTGACATCATTTCATTTCTGACAAAGTTAAAGTTCCTGTTTCGAATGTGGAAAGTAAGAGTTTTCATCAGTGACTGTGTTATTGTTTTCACAGCAGTTGTGTTTCAGTCTTTTACATTATCTTTCTTTTTTTTTAGATACCAATCTTGATCTTCTGAAACGTCTTTTGTCTCCTTTGCTTCACGTTGCATCGCAAACACACCTCCACACAAACCTTTTGTCTTTTCCTGCTGTTGTTCTCCTTCTAGGAGCAGTACGAGTTAGTTCATAAAGCAATCGCTCAGCTTTTTCAGAAACAACTGCTGCTACTGGAGAGTCCCAACAGTGCGCAGATACATGATGGCATGGTATGACACATACACACACACACACACACATACTATGCACGCTGTGTGCTGTTAAAGAAAGACAGGATGTTGCTGAGTAACACACTGGAAGAGGGATAGAAACACAAATAATTAGTCACAGGGGAGGAAGAGGTTAGGAGGAATTAAAGAAAGGCCTCAAGAAAACCTTGCTCTTTAGCAAATTCAGAACTGCACAGTTAGTCCCTAAAGGAGAGAGGTGTCCTTAAATGGTCGGAATACAGGCAGACCTATTAAGAAGAGCTCCTCAGTCATCGTTGCCCTCATTCCGGTTTGCGTCACATGCACACACACACACACACAAACACAGTAAGACATGTCCCCCACTTGTCCTCCCCTGCTCCTCTTGCTCTCAGAATCTAAGACAAACATGTTAAAAAGTTAAATATTTCACTCCCCGTAGGCATTATAAACTTGTAATTGGCTTATTTTCACAATAAAAATAGAATTTATAGATGATCCCATGATAGGAGTTGGCTGTAACCCGGCACTGACTTCCTGCTTCGGAAACTGTGATAATTATTGTGACATCACCAAGATCTGAGAATAGAGACGCATCCGTAGGGAAGGAGGAAAAAGAGTGTGGGGGGGTGTAACAGATGGTTACAAGAACACATGCAACCCACGTTTACGTCACTGAGCAGCTCCAGAACTGTGAATTAACTACAAACATATATGAAATCAAAGCGGTGCAGTGAATCATTGAACAGTAGGTGTGACGCATTCCAAGGAACGTTTGCTGCTGCTGATTACAACACGCATGTTATCTCACAATGACGCAAGGCCAACTACTCTCGCATATACTTCCAAAGATTATCAGCACACGTTACCGACTCAGTCCACATTGAGTCATGTCCAGTCAGCCATTGTTAGCGACTGAAACACCCACGGAGGTCCTCTTGGCGGCACTGTGAACAATAAGCCTACACATACACACGTCCCACGCACGTTTCTCCGCTCACATGCCGTAGTCATCGTTTCCAGGAAATGTACCTGCCTAACGATTTCTCACAACACACACAAGACAAGGCAAGACATACGTACACAGCGAGTTTGATCCTCTATCTTGTACGAGGCAGCGACTGCGCTCAGGGGCCATATTCTCCTAATATCTGCTCTGAAGAAAAATAAAGGAATTTTCACAAGAAAGTTCATAAGTGCAATTCCTCAATATTTTGTTGAAGAATTGTCTCAAATCTTTTGCTATTCTTTATTTTTCCTACATATAACTTCTTAAAATAGGCCTGTGTCCATCAGTTTCCATCTACAGAACAATTGTGGGAAAACTGTTAACAACTGATTATGTAAAATATGCTATTGGCTGTTGCCAACTGTTAAATCTGCTAGCTTCCATTGACAGATATGAAACTTTTGACCCTACATGAAATTAAATTTGAATTTAGGTGTAGGGGATTATATGAAGAGCTTCAGCTATATTAGAGGCTTATCTTTTCAGTGCAGGAATGCAGGAAAGACAAATTTGAGAACTTTTGTTCAGGAAAATTAAATTTTTAGATACCAGTTATTTTTAGAACTTTGAATATCACTTTTTTCTTCCCTTCTATTCTTAAGATTTAAGATAGGGAGAAAAAATAACACTTTAGAATATTTTTTTCTGAAGAAGGTTTTGTGAATCTAACAAAGCCTGCATAGACCGCACTACACACTGAGCAAAATGACTGGAATGCTGTCAGACTGCAAATACCTGAAGTACTGCTGTATACATGTGTGTCAGATACATTATTTTCAGATGAGGTGCAGTGAACAGTCAAACGTTCAGGCTCTTGAGATGTGGCCTCATGTTTACAGGATGAAAGTAGTCCGGACAAAGCAAGTCACCAGTCAGATGATGAGCGATGGGACACGCCTCCACCCAAACCACCTCGCATACGCAGGTAAGACGTGGTCTCTATCGAGTTCTTCTAGGTCTTTTCTCCATACTTCCATCCTCGGCACAGATGAATGGACAGTAAGTGGAAACTGACCACACACTTCACATTAGTCTGAGAAGGGAGTCAAACAACAGCAAAAATCACAGAGCAACATCAAGTGCAAAATAAACAACATATTCAACTGACAGCACAGAATCAGCAGGTGTTCTCACAGATCACCAGCCTCCACTTCACTGAAGTTAACTTCTGTTTGCCTCCTAACAACTGTTAATGTTGCCTGAGGGGAGCTGTATTTATAGATCATTTTGCAACACTTGCAATCGTCTGCAACTCCTGTCTGAGCGTTTCTCACAAAGCTCGATTAAGTGGAGTTAAGTGCTTTAGATTTAGCTTATTTGTTAACAAACATACATTTAAAACATGTTGGCTCTGTCATTTAATTTCATTCTTTTCTTGAGATACAATTATATCAGTCTCGAGAAAACCAAAATAGGTTTCATACATTTTATTTATTAACTTCAGGGTACATGTTTCATCACCTCATTCTGATAACATCCTATTTATTGTTGTCAGAATGTCCTTGATTGTAGCCTTCGCTGTAGTGCTACATCGCTGCATTAGTGTTTGCTTCTTCAGCTGTACAGTAGCTAACCCAGTGTCATTTTATTTTTTTCACCAGACCCCTTTAACAGCCCACACCAACCACCTGCCTGTCATTTTGTATAAAATACCAGTTTCAGCTCCAACAAATATTATGTCGAGCTAATATAGCAACCAGTGAAAACAAACAACGTAAATCCTTGAATCCTTCTGGTATCAGTAGCATTTTGTCATTTTCCTTCACATAAATTTACTCTGCCTCCCGTTCCATCCTCACCTTCTCCTCTGTCAAAAAGATGATTTTCTGTTGTACAAAGTCAAGGCCCTCGTCGACCGTTCACAGGCGTAGGCCATGCATCTCATCTTCAGACAGCCACATGTGGCTAAGGGTGAAGTCTGTGTCTATAACCAGAAGTGTTTCGTTTTTTTAGCTTCTAGCTTTGACCGCTGAGATTAAAAGGTTAGTTTTACTCCTGTACTTTTTTTTGGGGGATTTTACTCAAAAATCTCTTTTTCACTGTTTCATGTTCATTTTCAGCTGACTTAGAAACAGTGCTACAGTACAGAACACCCTCCGTTTCCTGTTTTGGTTGTTTTATACTAAAAGGATGTAAATATAAAACATCACCGTGCAGCTACTGGTTTATTGACTCAACACTTAAGTAGCTTAATTCGTGTATAGACACTCTCAAGTGTGAGAGTTCTGATGTAACAAAAACTAAAATCACAGCTGTTTGGATGCCCAGTCAACACATTTGTATGGAAGAACTCCCATTCTTTTTCTGTGGCGGTACAAACAGGATACTGTTTTGTAATTCTGTGTCAAGTGTTGACCAGTTAACATTTAGTACGGTGGTTTTTCAAAAGTAGCTTCTAATTTATTTCCTGCTAACAGCCCTGAGAGGTTTCAGAGGGGCGGCTCTTACACTAAAGAGAAGTTCCTGTGGTGCCAAACCGCATCTGTGCTTCCCTCTTTTCCTTCCTCTCTCATTTTTTAATTTTGCTGTATGTGCCCAGAAGGAATTGTGCTCCACTTACTCGCAGCCAGGTCACCTCCTGCGCCTAGGTTCCATCTCATCATCTCACTGCGCTGGACGCTGGTTAATGCTGCAGCACATACGACAGCTGTGACTTGACTGAGTCGTCATTTCAAGACGATTCGTCCACTTGGCAGGAAGACAAAAAATCTTTTTTCAAAAATCTTTATCTGTGCTGATACGAAATCACATCACAGCGCAGCTCACTCACTCACTCACTTCCTGAAACTCTTCGAACTGTCTTGTTTTTAATGTTATTAAATTAGACTTGTTCATCCCATCATTCTACTGACAGAACCCTGTCAGCTCTGACCTGTGTTGAGTTCACTTACTGCAGTTATTTTGCATGTTGCAGTAATTCCCATGGCCCAGCCTGGAATTCTTGTTGGAAAAGCAAACATTTGTCAAAGATCCTTATTTTAGCATGCAGCGGCGAGCAATGTGCATGCTGAACAGTTTATTTCTTGCTCCAAGTAAAATATACACGTATGAAATTAAAGATGTTGCCCAAATAGGGATCTTCTCTTGAAAGGCTCTTCAGTGTTTCCCAGTGCTGGTGATACAGTATATAGATCCCTCTTTGCTGACCAGTCCCAGTTTGAACGTGAGAGGGTTCTCCCTCAGTGAGCGCCCTTTGACTGTTATTGAGTCATGGCTGGTGCATTGACTCACAGCCACACCCAAGGAGTCATATCCTATGCCGTGGTTTGTTATTCTCAATGTGTCTACAGCATCTCTGCTATCACAAAGCCTCAAATAATCACAACAGGCTTCACATGCTTCCTACTATAGGATTCACATAGTTCACATGTTCATTTATCCAATCCCAGATTCACGTTTGTGCATCAGATTTCAGGTTGGGGTTGGTTCATCAGTATGTCACTCAGGCAGTGAAGCTCACAGTAAAGAAATAGTGTATTTTTAGAAGTAATCTTTATATTCTGTGTTGGTGGTTGAGACGTCCCTGCAGAGAAGTTCATGTCAAACTGCACAGAACATCTCTGCAGATCAATATGTCTGACATATTTAAATAGTATGAAAAAGTATAAATGTATAAGATAGAATGCAAAATAACGGTAACGCATGAGAACATCTGAAGGTTTGTCAAGATGCCTTTTGCGTCTGCTTCTTCAAAGTTTCTCAAAAAAAGGAAATCCCCTTTGCCACACACACACACACACAGACACAGTCATGTGCTCTTGATTGAGCACATCACCACATCCTTTCACTGTTATTTTGTGTATATATGTTCATGTATACGTAAATTTATGGTCTTTTGAGTGGAAAATATCTATATTTAACGTGCGTGTGTGTCACAGCCCCTGTATCCTCTTGTCTGTGACACTCGCTTTCAGTTGCTGTTTTTGGAAGTAACACATCGCGAACACACACAGTTGTTCGCACTGAAGGACAACAGAAATCAATGCTGTGCTTTCCACCTGTAGCGGATGCGAAATAACATCAGTCACTCACTCGCTCAGACGATCTGTGCGCTGTCTGGTATCTGGAGAAAAAATGTGTGTGTTGTGGATACACATGGAGCAGGTGAGCCTTTATAAGCTGCTCCATGATAATAAATGATAATACTAAGACAATTTAGCTTTTGTAATGTGCATATTTCATTTTTTGTGTAGAAATCACCTTTGTTGTCTCCAGCATTAAATACAGTATACAGAGCTCAGTAATAGTTTATCAACTGGTCAGGTTCATCCTAAAAAGACAAAATATGGGTGAGACACTGGAAACTAGTTGGACAACATGTTTTTTGACTCAGTTGAACCGTCGACAAGTTGCTAACATTGAAATTGTGCCACCTAGTGGTTTAAAATTCAGAACATGAACAAACAGCTACGAGGTTTGATTCATGTGTGAGTTTCATCACAAAAGTCCTGGTTTAAATTTTTTCTTTCAGACGGCGAATAATTTAACCATGGACGTGTGGAGTGTTTCTGACTTATATGATGAAACTCTCTCCCTTTCATCATTTTCCTCAGTGGTCCTCAGCACTTCCTCTGTTTCAGACACCCGCTGACCTTATTCCTCTTTTTCATCATTGAGCATTCCACTCCAACATTTAAACATCACATAGAAGTGGAATATTTTTCCATTTTAATTAGCTTTTTTTTCTCACTCATAATCTCTGTGAATTTGCAAACCTGGCAGCAGTTTGATGTTTTAATTATAGCACCTCTGTGACATTTCAGGCTCAGAGGAAGAGCGATGTCTTATTAAAGAACATGGTGCGTGTGCGCGCCAGTGTTTGTCACATTAATTCGGTGGAAATCCTACGTGGATTAGTCTCTATGTTGTTTCACTGAGATCCTCTCGTTTTTTTTTTTTTTTCCAGCTCCCAGGTAGAAGGCGACGTGAAGGAGGAGATTCTCCAGCCCCCGGAGCCTCACCCTGTCCCCCCCATTCTGACCCCATCACCACCGTCAGCCTTCCCCACAGTAACCAACGTACGGCAGGACAATGACCGCTACCACCCCAAACCCGTCATCCACGTGCTGGCCACCGCACAACACAACATGACCCAGGTGATCCTCTGAAATATGATTCAACATAAATAAATAGCTCTTTACACCTTTTTGTTTTACATATTGTCGCCTTCTTAAAATAGTGTTTTTTGTGGCCAAATCATATGTTCCTGCTTATTTGTTTTTTGAAAAATGACATTATTTTCAGATGTTATGATATTTTTGTAGTTAAATCTTATTCTTTTTATTGTTGGCAAAACAGAACATGACTTTCTATATAATATTTTTTTAGCCTGGTTTGTGTGGTATTTAAACCTATAAAACCAGCTACGTTTACTTCAGCATTCTATCTTCCCACAGGTTTTTATCAGGTTTCTGTTTGATGTAACTTTTTGCTTTTCTTGTCAGAATGAAGGTGTGGACCGGCAGCAGATTCTGTCAGAAGCCACTCTGACAAACACCAGTCCATCAGAACAGAAAGATGTGCTGAGTGGCAAACCGCTGCCACAGGTGTCTAATCTAGATCTCAACGACAACTATAACAACAAAACATCTTCATCATCCACAAAGTCTGAATCAGGCCACAGCCAGACGCCCTCCTCCCCACTCTCCCCAGTGGTCGAAAGCGGCGGAGCACCTCGGATCGAGAGGAAGCTCAGCATTGAGATTAAGAAGGTGCCATTGCAGGAAGGACCTCGTAGCTTTGACACTTCCTCCTCCATGGGAGTAGCAGGTGGGGTTGGGTGCGGGTCAACCAACAGCACAGGGATGCTCCAGAGAAGCCATGCTTTCAAAGCTCGCTCTGGCCAGTCGCTGTTGACGTCCAGCTCCTCGCTGTCAGAGGACTCGGGCACGGAGGGAGGAGCGGGAGGATTTGGGGAAAACCAGGCCGACGGAGGCGTGCTCGCCAGACCAAACCACCTTCCTGTGAAGAGCGAGCGAGGGGAGGCACAGGGCGGGGAGAAAGTGGAGGTGAAGGCCGGCCACGCAGTGTGGGCCCAACCCTGCAACAGCCCTGAAAAACATTTCCAAAAGACCTCGTCGTCCTCCTCCTCCTCAGACCGCGTCGCCCCTTCTTCCTCCTCCTCCTCCCACCTCTCCTCCTCAACCTCCTCCTCCTCCTCCACTCCGGTTAGGACTGCCCTGAGTTTCACCAACCCCCTGCACTCTGACAACTCGGATGAAGAGGGGGATGGAGAGCTGTGTGGAGGGAGGGAAGGATATCATACTAGTGTTTCGACAGCGACAGCCGTGGTTACTGCGTCCCTTCAGCATGGAGACCAGCCGTCCGTCAGGAAGGTGTCACCTATGTCAATCGCAGGGCAGAGTTCGCCATCACCCACTGCAGCCGCAGCAAGTAAGTCAACTGAGTGACTGGAGTTAACATTCACACAATCACAGACAAGAGCTAAAAGGATTCACTCAAAGACAACTGGTCACTGAACTCAGATATGAAACAAATAACAAATTCCCCTCCAGGGATTAAATAAGCATTTCTAATTCTAAATCGGATACTGATACTTCAACATAAAAATGGATGATTTGTCTAAATTTGCTATTTTGATAGTTAGTTGATGATTTCAAGTTTTGCTTTTTGGCTGCTCCCAGGTTTATGGACCAATCGAACATGTTACAGGGATTTTTAACTGTCATTTCGCGATATTGGAAACCTCTGAATGTTTTCTGCCAATCTAATAATAATGATGATATTAACTGATGACAATAATAATAATAATAATGATGATGACACATGAATTGCTGATTATAAATAATAATCTCAGCCCCATAATGGAGGCACCAAGAGACGCTCCTAATAAAAAGATGTCACAGATAAATGTGATCTGTCAGCCTGCACACTGCAGGGTAAACCCGAGGCAGAAGAACCACAGAGGCTAAAAGACAGAACAGAGCCAGAGAGTTTCTGTGTTCCCAGACGAAATGTGACGAATTGGTTATCTGGGGGAATGCAGCAAATGTAACAGGCAAACATCTGTCAGAGCGACTTGTTTTCCTCTTTCAGCTTCTTTGAGCGAGTGAGTCTGTGCAGAAAAGAAATCCATGTATTGTTGTCTGTGTGTGTTTGTACAGGAAAGTGTGCATGTTGAATGGTGACGAATCAGTGCTGCATGTTTCTGATGTATGTGCACGTTGGATGATGCAGAGTCACACTGTTTGCTGTGTGCGCGTTGTTGTGGCTCCACTGTCATGACTGCAGGGATGCAACGGTGTTTTAAAACGCCCGGGGGTGTCGGGATGGAGATCGTCCGTTCTTCGCTATGATTTCAAAATCAGGAGATTCTGAAATCTGATTCTGGCTGTAATTGTACCTGGACTGGACTAAATCAGCTTTGATGGGTTTTAATACTCGGTGGGTTGTGTTAGTCCGAGAACTTGAAATATTTGGATGAATCTCTGAGGATGCATGATGTAAATCTGTTGCTGAGTAGTAACTCATCTCTCATCTCTTAATTAATAATAGCAGCCATTTTGTAATTACTTATACGTTTAAGATTTAAGGCCATTATGTGTGCCTATTTGTTCAGCAACATTTAAACTAAACTAACACCGGTGAATATTGCTGTTTTTCCATGTATGACAGGATACCAAAGCAAAACATCTTACATTTGTCTTGTTGAAGTGATAATGAAAGAGCACTGAAATGTTAAAATGCACATACATCATGCACTTCTCAAGTGTTTCCAATATTTAAAACCAAATGCAGTTTTGGTCTGCTTGGCTTTTCTGGTATTTATTGATTTGGCTGCAGCAATGCTTGGAAATTGGTTATTAAATGCTAATGGCTGCTGTTTGATTGGTTGCAAGACTCTAATGACTGCCGTGAGCTCTGAGCTGACTGCCTCCTTCTGGTTGGCCAATGCACTGTCCATTCATGCGTTCCTGTTGGCGCTGCTTGTTTCACACAGGTTGTTGTACTTCAGCATACTAAAGAACTGAGTGACTGACACACATAAACACAAACAGCAAAATGATAATTGACCTTGAGTGGAAAATGAGGAATATAAACTGAAATTTTAAATAAAGTTCTCTCTCTCAGCTTCAAATAATTCAGTAATACACATGGTGACGATAGCATCATATTTGTTATAATGAACAATAGTTTTTAAACATACTAAACAAGTTAGCTTCACCATCAAAGCAAAGTATATTTCAACACATAAGCACAAAGAGGAAATGATCACAGAGGATAGATGCTCACAAGTAGATGTGTTTGTATTTTATAATTGTGTTGCACTCAAACGAGTCTCTGTGAAATGGAAAGTGTATTGTCACTAATACATGACCATTCCCTGTTTTTGCACATTATTCCCATGAATTAAAGACTCACATTCATCCCTATAGTAGATTAAATCTAAGTTTCAGTTTTGACAAGTACTAGTTTTAAAAATAATTGTTCATCAATGTTTTGTCAATCAGAATATTACTTCAATAATGTTGAATAGTCACCACGCTTCCTCATATCTTTTATGAGCCTTTTGTCCCATCTCCCACCATTCTGCAGCTGATCGTACCACTAATGACCCGGGGGAGAAGAACAAGGCTTCGTAGATCGGAAATATTTCCCCTAAGAGATGGAGATGAGCAAATAATGTCCACTTTGGACAGGATGAGGTCAGGAAATGCAATCAGTGACCTTCTGGGACTAATCAGTGGTATTAGCTGCAACTCTGACTGACTCAAACAGCTATTAGGAAGCAAAAATAAACTGCTAAGCTTCTATACCAGAATTATGTTGTACTTCAACCTTAATTACATGACAGTGTCTAAGATGCAGTAGTGCCAAAGCAGAATAGGACATTAATTTGTTTAAAACAGGGCCAATAAACAAACGTGATGTAGATGCTAAAGGCTGAAATGTGTTTGAATAAAATCGGTGGATGAAAAAGTTACACTACACTATTACTGTGTTTAAGAATCTGACCTGAAAACAAACATCCATTGGATTTTTTTGGATATAACGTCAGGCTGGGACTAGCGTGTTCGTTACCAACGGTCAAACTGCTTCAGGAACACACACGACTTGAGCATCACTCTCATGTCACTGACCGTCTCTTGTTTTTCTTCTCGGCCAGTAATTAATGTTGCTTCTCATTTGACCTCTGACCTTTTTAACCCAGACTGCTGGGACAGTGACGACTCCCCTCCCCCCCTCCCTGAGAGAACCCCTGAGTCCTTCATACTGGCCACAGGTGCGTTCGCATTGGTCGAGCTTCACAGGTGTGTTTCCACTGGCGGCAGCGACTCATCGCCTGGATCCATCTCTGCGCCTTTTTGGGTCCATGTTGTTGGTCACTTCTTATACGGTGGATGGATCAATGATCGTCCTGAACCTAAAGCACTGACTTTGCCTCACGCTGTCTATGTTGCGTTTTGTCGTAGTGGCGGTTTGTCAGAGTTGGTTCGACATCAGCTGAAACAGAAGGAACACCATGAGCTGCTTCATCTGGTTCCTCCTCACACTGAGTGAGAAGGTTGTCTCTCATGCACTGATCAGGCCTGTCAGAGGGTCTTAAATCACATGGCCTCTTCTGCTCTGTTCTTTTAGGCTCTGTAATGTTTTGCTGTTGCAGTGTTGAAATACTAAACCATTTGGGACCATGAGGAGAAGCCTTGAGCTGTTAAAGAACACTAGAGGGCGCTGTAGACTATTGAAGTACCTGGGTTTCTCACTGTACCTTTGTGGGCTGCAGTCAGTCAATTCATGACTGGTAAAGCAGCGCCCGTGTCTGTGTTCACTGCTAGACACTGTTTCAGAGAAAATCACTTATGAATGTTTTGAAGAAGTGAATCCAAAAGCTTTGCTGCAACAGATGAAGGGTTTTTTTTGTTTCCCGCTGTGACGCTGAAAGATCAGATGGTTTAGTGGAGGTGTGTGAATGAGCAGGACAAATGGAAGAGTTGAGTTTGGAAGCGTATGTACTGATGTGAGTGTATTGGTGCTTCATGACTGTAAGATGATGGTCTGTGTCTGATTCGCTCATCTGTCTCCGTCAGACCCGTTGGAAGTGAGAACATCCGTCTCGGCTGAATGGAAGAGCTCACACAAAGGTGAGACAGGAGGGTGTGTGTGAGAGATGTTGTTTCCGTGTCTGTGTTTATGAAGACAGTCAGCTGAGCAGGAAAATGTTTTAGAAATGACACCGACAATAGAAACTGTGACAGTGTAAGAAGTGAATTGTAGCGTGAACGGAAAGAAAAACCTTGAAAATGTAAAAACGTCGGTAGAACAGTGCAGTGAAAGTGTGTGTGTGTGTGTATTCTCATCCAAGCTTTGTGGAGTGTGTGATGTTGGTTACTGCCAATTTATCGCTTCAGTAGTTCCAGAGCGTGTTACACACAGAAAGGGAACAAATGACTTGTTTTTTTAGCACAAATGTCAGATAAAGGAATGTTTCACCTGTGTTCCTCTTGACACTTTAGGGTCTTAAACTATGTTCGTATTATGTCGACAAAATTATTGCATATGACACAAGGTGAATTTCATAGGTCAAATACTCGCAAGTAATTTCCGTAAATTATGTCTCTGCATTTATGGTGAATTGGACTGATTTAAAAAAAAAAACATTGTCTTAGTACCCGACCGCAGAAAAACAAACGTGTTATGACTCCATCTTCCATCACTACAACTACTACACAGCTCTTCCTCTGCGCTCCGTTTTTCCTGCCCAGTAATATGTGTGCGTTTGCTTGTTCAGAGTCAGAGTGTGTGAAGACAACGTCCCCAGCCGACGCTGCAGCTGCCGGCACCACGGTGACAGACAAGGCAGATCTGGGTGGGTAAGTTACTCGCGTGTGAACGCTGGAGTCACCAGGTCTCCCTCCGAAGGGGAACTAACTGCACAAGTCATTGTTATTATTGCTCTCTTTGTAAAAACAAAGAACAACGTGATCATCAAGCGTACAACAGCGTATCCTACTGTTTTCAGTGTAAGGCTCTGTTTGGGATTACATGGACAACATCTGAAGCTGAGTGTTGGTTTGTGAATGATTCACTTTATTCCACACAAAGCAAAAGACACCGCTGTGTTTCCTGCTTCCAGGGTTCGGTAACCGCTGCATTCAGCCAAAAGGCCCTCGAGAACCTCCCCAGGAGTGGACATGATGGAACCGTCCGTCTTTGCGTCCACCAACAACGTCCCACCTTGCCAGTCTGACCTGGCTGGTCTCACACCGACACTGACAGCACGTCTTTACAGTCAAACTGTAACTCTGTGCCAACTCAACTCAACTTTCTCCTGCTCCTCTTCTGCCCCAGAAGAAGACCCACTGGTCTGGTGGCTCGAGGCCGAGCGGGGACCAGTCTGCTTATTTCTCTCTGTGTGATTGAAAGATGATTCCCTTTTGTCCCCATTGGTGGTGACCAGAGCGTGAATGCAAAAGATCCGTTCTCCCTGAGCTGTCGACTCCTCGTGTCCCTTCTCAGGCCAAATGGCAACAGAGGGAGCAAACATCACAAGCGTTGATTTGAAGTAAGGCGGACACACACGTTCACACCAAATTACAAAACAGCTCCTCACGTCACGTCGTGAATCTGGAACACGGTGGGAAGCCGATCCTGAGCTTTAACTGATCTCTGAGAAGGTGTTTGCTTCCCCCGACTGAACCAACAAAAATCTTCAAAGCGAAACTAAATAATCTGTCACTCCTGATGCAACCGCTGTGTTTGGGTATGTACAGCAGGCTGCCTGGGTGCTCTCTCTCTCCCTCTCTCTCTCACACACACACACACACACACTCCTCTGTCTCTTCTCTCCGTGTGTCTTTGCGCTGGTGCTACGTTACGACGTGTACAGAGAAAAGCCGACTGTTCTCACCTGTTCCTCCTCCTTGTGTTCCTCTTTGGACACGACACGGTGGTACAGTGGTTAGCGCTGCCTTGGCTCTTTCACCTGCTCTCCCCGTGTCTGCGTGGCTTCTCTCCAGGTACTCTGGCTTCCTCCATGCTGAAGTTAATTGCTCAGTTTAAATAGCCCGTAGGTGTGAATGTCAGTGTGTGTGGTTGTCTGTCCCTCATGTGGCCCTGGTGAAGTGGTGACTTGTTCAGGTTGGACCGCGACCATAACCGGAGCACGCAGGAGAAGATGAATGAATGAATGAATTCCTGGAGGACCATGACGCGTTTTCTTCCTCCAGGTTGTGTTTCTTACAACGGGAGTAGACACGTATCTACTCGTCTGCCACCGATTGGTTTGGACTTGGAAAGTGATGCGTTTGGTTCTAAATTGCACCTTTAACACCTCCCTCGCCCTCTGTCTGGAGATAAATCCCCACCACGTTCAAATTATGAATCACTGCCAAGTTGGTTTGAAAGAATCCGTATGGTCTGACCAGGTCAGCTCTGTGACTCTGGTTCTCCTGCTGGGACCATGAACCGGCCTTCGTCTCCTTCTCAGGAAGGACGGACGATGACTGTCTCTGTAATTCTTTTCACTGACAGTCACACATTTGTTTTCTGTGGACTTCCTCTGGGACTCAGAAACGCCGTTTACTTCCTTTTCTGCGGCAGTGTCCTGCTGCGGAGAGACCTCCGTGTCTGTTCAAGTGGCTGTCAGCCGATCGACCATGTCTCTCTTGTTTTAATGTTACAAAACACCTGAAACTCTCTGGGGACTCAGCCAACAGCTTCAGTAGTGACTTTGGATTCCAGGACGATAAATGCGTCTCATGTGGTTACTGAATTAACCTGCTTCTGTACGCAACACAACGAACTGATCAGACAGCGACAGCCAGGAACCCACGACTACTGTTTCTATTTGTAATCTCTGTTAACTTCTACGTCACTATCGACCATAACTATACAGTATATGCATTGTTTTATAAAGATGAAGAGCTGTACAGGGCAGTTTAGATATATATTATTTCAGATTTTGTTTGCTTAAATATTATAATTAACAGAAGATGTAAGAAAGTCCGTGCATGATGATGATGATTCCTCCGCCACACATTGTTTCCCTCGAAACTGTAAATTATTCTGCTGCCCTTTTTTTTTCTTCTTCTGGCAAATATTTCAGGGTTATTTTTTTAACTAAATGCTTAAAGGTTTGCAATCTGTTTTAATCCTTTGACAGAAGAAAAGCATCGACTGCCAGCCGCCCTTTCTGATCGCTACAACGGGCTCCGAATAAGATTGTATTAATAATATTATTGATGATGATGATAATAATAATAATAATGGTCTTTTTTTTGTACATGGTATTTTAAAAGTTATTTTTGTATACGCAGTTGTTTGTGTGACTGCTCTCCACCCAGCCATCACGTCCCTGCTTTACACACCCCCTTTTTTTTCCACTGTCCTTTCATCCTCAAGTGACGCAGCAGCGTCCTTTCAACACATCTGAATTATTTATCATTTCTCAGCTGTTTTGTTTTTTCCGTTTATCCAGCCATCACCCTCAACATATGCACACTGTCCCCGAACTCAGAAAGAGCCCACATGTGCCTTTAAGAGAGAGCCCGCCCTCCCTTCTCCCCTCTCCACCAATCATGTTTAGTGGCATGAGCGTGAGTGATGGGATTCGCTGCTGCTT
>CAAKHB010004798.1:111027-133031 GCA_901007665.1 Aeoliscus strigatus
CATTTAGTACACACACACACACACACACAAAATGTTTGTATGTTGCAGAAATCAATCAGTAAAGATGAACATTATGTAAAGATATGCCTCCCCTTTTATTTGCATGATATGATGTCTGTGTGTGTGTGTGTGTGTGTCTGTAACCAGTAGTCGCTTTGACTTGTTTCTCATATCTTTCGTTCAGTGTGCACTTTTTAATCTAGTTTCTGTGCTGCTGGTCAGTGAAATGTTGTAATTTAAACATGTTAAAATAACCCATCAGATTGAGGGCAGTGGGGGTATGTATTGGTTGAAAAGGTACGTATTTACTACCTAAATAACCGTGTTTGCTGCTGACAGCTCCACACATGTTGCAGACTGAGCTTTGTGTGCAGTCACAGCAGGAGCTCCTCTGACACCTGGCAGATATGCAGAGCCACATTTATGTGCACACATATTACTAAGACAATGAACGATTCCCTGCAGGTGGTAGAAACACACATTCACTCAGCGTCTTACACACTCCTGATTTGTAGTCCTTCCACACGGAGGCACAGCTGGTGTGCAGATTGTACTGTAATTATTTGCTGTTGCTTGCTTGTATCTAATGTTAATTTCAAATGAATTACACTCCCAAAACCAGACCTTTATATTCATTTCATCTTTCATAATCGGTGTAAATAACAATACAGTTAATTTGCTTTTGGAATAAATAAAATTGGCCTTTCTGTAGTGGCAGTGTTGAACATTGACGTCAGGGTAGTATCTCAAACACGTTAACGCTAAAAGTATATGTTTTTTAAAAATGTAAAAACATAATTCTTCATATATATTTAACAGTTGTAAAGTTAAATTTATGGTCACAAAAAAGGCAGAACACTAGGCCAGAACAGGGTTTTCTGCTTGTTTGTCCTATTTTCCACCCCTTAGAGAATAAGAAGGCTGTTTCTTTTGCAAATGGAATATACGGGGCATGTATGCAAAGTCTCACGCATACTTTTCGATGTGTCTGTAGCATGAATTAAGCCAGGTTTCTTTCTTAACTGGGTCATCTCAGTCCCATGGAGCAGTTTAGCGTGTTATGTAATGGCTTATAAATATAGCCAATCAGTGTTGAGTGTGTGTGGTACCAGCAGGCTGCACCTCCATCTGAATACAGTGAAAACAGCCCTACAGCTCTATTAAAGCCCACATTATAAACCATGTTTGAACTGATTCATCCAGAACCACAGTAATTTGATTAGTACATGGCAAACCTGATTTAAGGTGTTTCCCCTAAACACATCTCAATTCCACTTCTGCTTTACTTCATCCAAGAACAAAGCTCGTGGCCAGTCGTTGCTTTACAATATTTGCATCATGTTCAGTGATCACAGCTGACTGACACACACTGATCGGCCTCGTACTGAAAACAGCCTTCTGTCTGTGCGAAGAAAATCCACTCTGTAAATCAAAGTGTAAACAAGGCTGTGACTCCACAAGAATGTGTGTGAGTGTGTGTATGTGTGAGATAGAGAGAGGAAATCCAGCTGGAAAGATTAGATAAAGAAAGTAACCGTTTTTTAACATACTTTTTCAACATTCTCTGTGTATCAGCTGCATTCTGGCAAGAAAAGAGCCCAGTAACCATGGACACTGTTCAGCACCAGTTGCTCCTGAGTATCACTGAGCTCATTGAAAATCTGCTCTTTGGTGCTGATCTGCACTGTGTCCTCTCTCATAAATCCAAATGTAGAGACCCAGGTGTGTGCTGACAACTTCATTAATACAAGATGAAAAATTCTCAAGAATCTATATCATCTATGACAGAATATAATTGTGTTTTAGACTGATGATCCTACACAACAAGCAATTTCGAAAGCATTGGCCTCAGACTGGGAAAGTAGGGTTTTGTAACACATATGAAACAGGTGAAAAGCATTAGAAGCAAAGCTTTGGAAAAACCATGTGATGTGATCAAATGCACCAACATTTAACAAACATAAAGTTGTTTTTTTAATGAGATAATGAGACAATAATAATAATAATAATAATAACTTATTTATAATTGATAATTGTATTAAACGCTTTATTAAGTTGATGAAATGTCAGTGAGTTGAAAATTAAACAGTGGTCATGTTTTTAATTGTTCTTCCTCTTCACGTCAATCACAAACGTTAGCCACGCCCCCTCCAGTCCGCGCGTCAATCAACATTAGGCCCCGCCCCCGATGCCTGCTGCAGGTCGCGGCCGTTGAGGGAAGAGAGAGTAAATAGAGAGAAGCCTCAAGATGGCTGACTCGCAGGGCTCCGTCCACCTCATCGGAGCTGCTGCTACCACCGCCGTGGCCCCGGTGGTCGCCCCCGCCAAGAGCCCGCTCTCCAAGCAGAGCGAGGCGAAGAGAGTCGCTGATAATCGCTCTCAGTCTTCCCGGGAATTCAACCCGCCGCCGCCGCCGCCCAAGAAGGTCCGAGTGGAGGAGAGGAGCGTCAAACCCAGGAAAGTCAGTAGAGACGGAGGAGTGGGAGGCAACTGCAGCGGCAGGGACAAACTCCAGCAGGCGGCCAAGCAGCAGGGTCCCGCCAGCAACCCGGGCTTGTGGAGCTTCAGCCCGGTCAAGTCGAGCGGTGCCGTCGGTGGATCCCAGCCGCCAACCAGTGCCCCGAAAGTCTTCAAACAGAGCCATTTCTTCCTTCACAAGCCTCCGTCGTCCGCCAAAACCAAGAAACCGAGTCAAGAGAAGCAGCGAGAGAAAGAGAGGGAGAAGGCGAAAGGAGGCGGAGAGGAGAAGAAGAAACATTCGCTGACCCCCGGATCCGGGAGTTACATTAGCAACAGCGATATCAGCAGATTTAACAACATTTCTGCGGCGAAAAGAGAAAACGGGGGGGTCATGTTGCCACCCAAAGGTAGGCCATCATTTATTCACTTCACGGGACAATACTTTTGTTGCGTTCAAGTTTTTTTTTTTTTTTTTTAAATCAAAAGTAAGCTGAGCTCGTCCCTTTATGTATTTGTCACTCGGCTCCTGGTGGAATTAGCTCCTTGGGATTCGAACATGTGGACATGGAGAGTACGGTTGTACGGTTTCGGACAAGCTAGCGTTTCTGTCTCCGCCATGGGTGGACGTCCACCGCAGGTGGGTAGGTCGCTGCTTCCTGTCACCGTGGCTCCTGGCGGGTCTTCACGCCCGCTCCTGAGCCCCCTCGAGCTGCTCAGCGGCAACCAGCTGCCCCTCGTGCTGCTGCGGGATCGTTGCGTGATTGCGACGTGCCGTGGCCGGACGTGTGTCGCGCGGCAAACAGATGTAACATGTACAAGCGATAATCGATCACAGAGGTAATCGAAACGCTCGCGTCGAGTCGAGTCGACTCGATCGAGTGTAACGCCAGTGACAGGACGCGCTGCTGTCAGACAGCCGCCCGCCATTAGAGGTACGTGTTGTTTTGGTGGAGCACCACGCCCCCCTCTGTTACCCCGGGCTGTGCTGCTTGTTGATAGTCCATGTTGTACGCTTGGGCACACGTTGTGTGTTCGCTGAGCCTTTTCCTTCACCAGATGCTATTTTCAGCACCAAACTGTTGTTTGTTTTATAATGATTTGAGTCGATCCGTGCTGGCAGATGCATTTTCTGAGGGAATGTTTGGATACAATACGCAGATGAGTTTTGTGGAGGATTTATAGTGAAGGGAGTAGAGCAGTACTCTGGTAGAAAGAGAAAATCTGTCAGTTTAACTGTAGGGAAAGAGACATCCAACCTCGAATATTTATGGGATTCGAGATTAAAATTCCCTTATGTTTGAAAGTTTGAAAAATGTTACTCTGATTCATAAAATTCCTGTTGTAAATGTCTTTTTAGGTGACCGAGAAACATCTACATTAGTTGATCTTAACAGACCTAAATAAATGTGTTGGGAATTATCTCCAATCTTTTGTTTTTTGTGTAATTTGAAGGAAAATGTTGAGGTCAATCATGACACAAGGAAGAAACCATGACAGGTCTGTGGTACACCGAGGAGGAAATGGATCTTTTTTTTTTATCAGCCTCGGAAGAGGGCTGCGATTTCTGAGTGCCCATCTGTCATGAGACTATACAACCCCACCTTCCTAAGAAGGTTGACTGTAAAAGCTGTCATGGCGCCATCAGTCATTCTCTGCCATTGTGTGTGTGTGTGTGTTTGGGGGGGGTGAATGATCTGGAGTTTTTTGGAATGTGTATGAACAGGCTGTGTATGAGCATCTTACATAACATGTGGTACTAAGTCCTCTAGAATAGTGAAATGAGGTTCAAAAGCTGAGGCAGCTGCTCTGTTCTATGAACATCTATTTAGTGATTTTAGTTTGTTTTCTTGTTTTGTCTTTGTGGATGACAGCAGCAGCGTCTCTTAAATCCTCTGATAGTTAGCCAGAGTGTGTAAATGTGTTTTTATAATGTGTGTTTTCATCCCGGCCTGCGTGATTTCACCCTTTTCCAGTTGGGTAGGTCAGGAGGTCTTGACATGCTCTGAGCAGGCGTGTTACTGGCCTGTAGCCCGACTATCAGTTCTGTTGCACGGTACATGGATTTCAGAACAGAAGTGTGTTATTAAGCAGCTTTCTGGAATATAATGCTCAAGCATAGTTGTTATTCAGTGTTATCATGCTGTTTTCTTCTGAGCACACGAGTGGGAAAACTTGCAGCGTTGCAGTGAGGACAAAACGCACAACCACAGTAAATAACTTCAATGCTGTAGCCAGCAGTTTCAGAGCAGAGTGTGACGTTAATAGCTTTGCATTTGAGGAGGTAATATGAATGCTGGAAATGCCATTAATCCTCGCCCCAACTTGTATAAAGGATTAAAATGTTCGCTGTTCCATCTGCATACCGGTGACTATGTCTGTCATCCTCCTCGGCTGTGTGACTTAGCTGCAGTAGCCACTGTGTGCAGGTGACATTGAAACGATGCCACGTGAATTGAATTGTGATTGCACTGGGTATCACCAGCATGTGTTCAGTGCCAGGCCTTCTTTTCACACACAATGTTATTTAAGAGAGGAACACCATTTGAGGGCTGCTGCTGGAGTCAGTCCCTCAAGTAGGTTGTGTTCTGGGAATTATAGGGGGGGGAGGAGTTTTCCACAGGGATCTAAAGAGTATCATCACAGTGTTTATGACTAGATTTGACACTAGTGCGAGCGTAACATGTCTGCCTAAGAAGAACATTACTCAAACAGACACTATAAGACAGTATATGCAGAGTATGCGTCCAATATTAGTCGTATACTTGTATACATGTGTTGCTTGTGTCTTCTGAGCAGACAGCTTTCCATCGTATTCCCTGTCACAGAAAATGCAACAGTCTTGGGATGTTTTGACGTCCAATCGTTGATGTACACAGCTTCTTGAACTTGCCCTGTCCAGCATCACATATCATGAATTCATAGTGACTGAATTCAGAGAACACCCCAGTCATAGACTTACGTACTGAGTACTTTTCTGTTGTGAAATACTATAATTACATGCATCAGGCGACACACTCTTTAAACCTGAAAACCTGGAAAACTGTAGCCATTAGCAGAGTCCATTTGGAGGATTAATCAATATTCCAGTAACCTTAACCTATTAGCCTATATGCTGCCACACGTCTCTTTGGACTCTCGATTGTGATCATGTAAATCTGGGGTGTTGTGAATCATGTCAACGTGTTAGCTGTGTTAATTAGGTTATTTGTGTGCATGTCAATGGTCCACGCAGACAGAATCTCTGGGGGGAAGCCTAGAGAAATTCCAGCTAAGCAGTGATCAGCATCCAATTAAGTCACTGTCAGGCAGACCGCTTCTTCAGTCCCAGAAATGACATGTAAACTCAGCATGTTGCAGTGGAGGTCAGAATGACAAAGACCGGAATGTTCCAGCTAAATCATGTTGGGACAGTTTTGGTTGGATTTGCTCACACCAGCAGGGGTGAACCAACCATCTGGAGTTGCAGGATTTTTCTATGAGTGTGTTGACAAACACGGATATGGATATTTTCTGGATTTTGGCTGTTCTTCAACTAGCTGGCCGACTCTATTCATGCCAGGTCTTAAAGTTGTTAATTGCATGTCAGGGAGCCATCTTTCCATCCCGTCTGCCGGGCTGCTGCCTGACGGGCAGAAATTGGTCGTCTGTACATGGTATGGGTTTGAAGTGACATCATTAGGAATTAGTGTCTCTGACATATTTCTTCTGGAGGACTGCTCCTGACAATAAACTGCATTTAATCCAGTTCAGATGTGACGCAAAAAGTCCATAACTTGGTCTCTGATAAAGCCTTAAAATATTATTATTATTTTTGCTTGCAGTTTTGATATATGAAGTAGCAAACAAATACTAACTCATGGACATAATGTCAGGAAAGTGCAGATTTCATTATGTTAAAAACATTTTGTTTGTGCCACTCTGCAAATGGAAACAAATCAATATGTGTTTGAGCTTTCACTTTCAGCTTTCACTTAATGTTGACTCTCGGACCAGATGTCTTGGGTTCTCAACTGGAGATTGGGGTGTTGTTTGTTCCACTTTCTAACTCTAAACTCGGCCTCGTCCAGCTGGAACCAACCATGAAGCCCATTGCCATTAAGACCAATTCATCTCCTGTTTATAACTTCAGCATTGTCTTGCTTTGTACATCTGGCAACAGATTTGAAGAAGTTGGCAGGTTCCAGTGAAGCTAATTAGATGTTCACTAACATACTGTGTGAAAAAATACAGTCAAATTTACAGCTGTTCCTACAGTAGTTTAACATTCCTGGCATTCTTCAAATTAACACAGAGCACGACTGCCTGCCTGCATGATAAGGAGGGAAATACGCCCCATACGCCATAATATTTAGTAATGAGTTTGATTTGGTCATTGAAAAAACAAACCCTTCAATTCCTTTCAGCCTCTTCATTCTGAAGGTATTGTTGCCTTTTTAGAGTTAAAAGAAAAGAACTCTTTAGAAAGACAACTCAAGAATAAACCATGGGAACATGGAAGGAAATGAAGCAGAAAAGGTATGAAAGATTTGGTTTAAAATAAAAAAAAAAAACAAAAAAGCCAAGGCTTTTCTTTGCTCAGTTGTAGGCAAGAACATTGCACAAGCACAACAAAATTATACCAACTACATAAACTATTTGTGTGTTTGAAACTAAAAAGAAGTGTAAAATGATAGTGTAGCACACAATCAATAATATGAAAAACACCAATTCAGTAAAAGTGTGACGTGGTCGATGTGGTGAGATGTTTGTTGGTGCATATGGTCCGGTTTTTGTTGGTGTGTATGCTGTGATGAAATGAACAAATTCATATAGATGCAGCGTTTGGAAAGAAGCACGCACTGGTCAGGTGGTCTTGGCTGTGTGATGTCTTTTATGAGGTGTTCCTCACTGCACATGCGGTGAAGGTGTTCTAATGATGACAGCTCCGCACCGATCATTGCTTCCACATCGAGATCAGGGGGGGGCTTTTCTTCCTCAGCTTCGGTGCAGCTCTTGCACTATGCACCATCCTCAGAGGCTCTCTGTGCAGCATGGAGCCTCCTGAGACAATAAATGAATGGTCGTGCCTCACTCATCACTGCTGAGCTGCAGTCAGTTCCGCTGAGCTCCTCTGTGACACTGACTCCAGCAACCCAAAGTCCCCTCACACCAAATTATTTTTTAACCCACCACGCTGTTATGTTCAGAATCCTCTCTGACATACACATGTCCACAGGTGGCTTTCGAATCAATAAGATTCAGTAAGATTCAGACATGTTTGCAGTATTTCAAACACTCTCACTCATACAACTGTGAAATAATTCTTTCATTGGAGCAAGTGGAAAACATAAAAGGAGGATTCCATGAAGTAGAGACAGACAAGCAGAGTGTGTGTGTGTGAGAAAAAGGCCACTTGTTAATGTTTAAAACCATTTCTCTTCCTCTTCCTCAGAGCACTCAACCAAGGACAAGGCCAAGGAGAGAGACAGGGAGGAGAGAGAGAAGAAGGTCAAGGAAAGACAGCGGGAAAAGGAGAAGAAGAAGCACAAAGTGATGAATGAGATCAAGAGGGAGAACGGAGAGGTCAAGCAGCCAATCAGAGGTTGGTGGACACATTCATACCAAGTGATTTATTTCCAACTCGAGTCTGCGCCGATCTGACGAAAGAATGAAATTTATATGTGCAACCAAAAAGATTTGATTTATACAGTCATAACGAAAAAGAAACTAAGAACTAACAGTGTCTGTGGTTGACTTCCCCCCCATGATTTTCCCCAGTGGTTAATGAAATATGTATTAAGGTTGGTTTATTTCGACGCACTAAAAGAAAATCAGGCTGTTTTTCTGCCCCATTCTCTCCTCCTCTGTGCGAATTAAGAAACTGACCACTGTAAAGTTCCCAACTCACAGCTGTTGGAAAAGTAGAATCACTGACATCAGTGTCTGTATCACTCATTCCAAATTGACATATTTGATATAAAACCCTGTTGAGGATCGTTTCACAGGCGTTTGTCCTGTCAGTGAAGGGGTCAGCTCTGAGACGCTAATTCTCTGCAGTTGCCCCGCAAATATGATCTGATATTAAAGAACCAAACCCGCCGCAGCATACCAGTGGTGTTTTGTTGTGATGGTATGTAGGTCGTCAGTCTGGGGAGCTGTTCCTCGACGCGAGTTTGGACCATTCAAATAACGACAAGTGGAATGCCACAGTGGAAAATAGCCTGACATTCATTATCACAGAAGAATAAAACCCAAGTCTAATACATTCAAGCAGTTGAGGATTATATTAAAAAAAAGCTTAATGTCTGTTATCAGACCAGCACCCTCTGAGGAGAGTGTCATTGGTTCGATGTTTACAGGGAATCACAACCTGCTGCTAAAATAACCAAACATTTGCTTCTGGCCCACTTTCATCACCATCACATACAAGCACTCCAGGACTGCTCTGCATCCCAGTGGGTGTTGAAAAATGCAAATAGTATGCAGTAGCCATAAAAAGCAGGCTATAGAGGGGTAGGAAATGTTTACTAGCAGGTTTATGGTTACTGCTTGGAGAAATGGATCCCTGGCATGATGTTAACCTTTACGCCCTGTTTCTCACCATCATGGAGAATTTGCACTCAGGGTTTGTCTGGTATAGTGTTACCTGTGTGTGTGCAGGCTAATTGTGCATGTAGTAGCTTGTGTTGTAACAGGAGAACATGAGAGATGAGCCAGGTTAATGTAATCTGCCAGTAAACACCCCTCTGGTCCCTCACCTCTGTCTCAGGCATGAGATATTCATATAATGTATGATGTATTTCACAAATGGATATTAGTACAGCTGAAAAACATAAGTGTGTGGACCTCAGAGACTGCTGTTTGTACATGTCCCTTATGGACACTGAATTGTGCTGGTATTGATCTTGGTTGATTTTAATATAATTTTGTGCATTTTCAGCAATGAGAAGGTTTCATATGTTTCAAGAAATACAAAAATAGGTAGTAATGTCAAGTAATGTAACAAATGGCTGCTACTGAGCCCATGTCATATTTATTTGGAGAGCGCTGTGATGTCTGATTCGGTTTGCCCACAGACCTGCAGCTCTCCCACTGTCCACACAAGTTGTTTACTTCAAGACCTGACCAGTTTAGACTGTCACACACTGAGACATCTGCATGCTGTCTGACACAGTGTTTGACTTTTCTCAGCTTTAGTCATTGTGTTTGGGTGCTGGCACGTCAGAACCACATTGTGACTAAGTGGAACTGCGGCCACATACCATCGCCAGCGGCTGCAGTTGAAAATGACAGATGATAATGTGGTTCACGATTTGAGTCTGCTGACTAAGTGTGCAATGTTGGTGCATCTCAGTTTGAGCTGCTACGTTAAAGGCATGCGACACGTGTTTACTGTACGCTGGTAAAGCCACACAGCGATACACGGTGGGTGGGATGAATCATAATGTCACAGCGATAAGCGCCTGTGTGATAAACATCACAAAAGTGTCTAAATGGCTAAGTAAATATGAAGATAATTTCCCACACGTATTGTGCAAATATTTGACGTCAAACATTCAGTGCATTGTTCATGTATTTGTCCATTGTTTGTCAAAAACATTGTTAAAGAGACCATTCACACTTATTTAGTGGGAATCGGGTGTTGGGTGTCAGCACATAGTCCCCCCCAACCCACACACACATACACACCTTGTGTTTGTTGGGAGTGGTAAAAGCTGGGAGGGAAAACTTGACATTTTGTCACTGAAAGAGTGTCAAGTTAAGAATTTAAAAGGGCAACGGAGAGCGAGGCAGCCAGGGGAAACATCCATAGGAAATCAATAAGCAGCAAACAGTCCTTCTGACAGTATGGCTGTCACCACTCTGCCTGTTTGTTTGTGTGTGCTGCTGGGTTTTTACGTGTTGGAACTCACCCAGCCGTAGACACCTCGCTGCCGTCTCGCCAAGTGCCACACTCCTCTATGAGTGTGTGTGTGTGTGTGTGAAAGCTAAAGCGAGAGATACATGTGGGTTCACCCTATGGCAGGAATCGAATGTGCAGACAGAACATTCAGTCGACGTGTGAGGGACACATGAGACAGTAGCCTCATTAATTAAATTGTAGTTGTGTCCAAAACGAACATATGACTGAAATGAATGTCTTCAACCCATTTTTCACATGTTCACACACCAGTATTTGTGTCTGTATCTCATATCTACCAAAATAATCTTGAGCTTTTCTATGTTTTGATGAATTCTGGGCTTCATGGGTGAAACCGCGTGTGTGTGGGCAGTGGATGGGGGGAGGGGTGATTTGTGGGTTAAAGAGCTTTTGGATTAGCAGCTTTGGTGAAAAATACCCCGTCTTCCCCTCCATTGCTCTCTTTATTGTTCTCTCGCTCGCACACATCCTATTAGTCTCTTTCCCACTCTGCCTTTCATTCCTGCCTTATGGGACATCAAACGTGTGTGGGGTACAAACACGACTGAGCGAGATGATATCTGATGCTTGAATTGTGCTGATGCAGCAGCACTCCTACACACACACACACACACATACATACATACACATACTGTGTGTGTATTCCTTTGCACAACCCATGTACTGTACAATACTTTGCATGCACAACTGCTGTTCATACAATCAACGTGACACAAAACGACGAACCGTCGCCCTGTGCAAACAGTTGCTTGTTCCATTGCGCCTCCAGCTTTTAAGAGTCGGACTTACCGTCTGTATTTTCTGTTCTCAGATTTGCTACTCCAAAGCCTGTTTGCTGGCTTAGTCATATCTGCTTTTTCTCGAGAGATTCCATTTCAGGGCTCTTCGATTTATTTAATGTATTCACCCTGGAGGAAATACACCATCTGGATCTATGAGCTATGACTCATCTGTCGACACCCACTTAAAATAGTTAGAGATGATCATTGCCCACTGTATTTCTCTGAATACTGACGACAGCAGTTTGGATGTATTGTGTGTTGTATGATTGTTAATACTGGACTCAAATAATCTGGTTAAAGTCCGAAAACCACTGTCAGAGCAGGCTGTGTCTACTTTGGTTATGACAGACTCTGGAACATAATCAGCAAACCCTTTTGGATGTTATTATTGTTCCCACTGCTGCATTTTAACAAGCACTTGTCTGAGCTGTTTCCAGTCCAAGGACCTTGTTTTTAAAGTGAAGTGTGTCTTCTCTTACTGCAGGGAAATGATGAGGGGGCTGAGGACTCGTTACATATGAGATAGCACTTTTGAATATATTCAAATCTTTCCATTATGTGTCCAGCCCCCCCCCCCTTCCAAGAAAAAGACATATTTCTCCCATGTCAACGCCCTGTCTGTCCTGTATCAGTTCCAATAGAGATGGACGTGCCTGGATTTCTTAATTTTCTCTCACCACTCTTCATTTTCTGTTCATCCAGATGAAAAAGAGAAAGTGAAGATCAACTCAGAAGAGCTTCAAATCAAAAAAGTCAAGAAGAAAAAGAAGAAGAAACACAAAGAGGTGGAGAAACACAAACGAGTGAAGATGTACCACCGCTCCTGCCAAACTGTTTGTGCCGGCCTGCTTCTCCCTTCTTCCTCGCCAAGTCCTACGTCTTCCTCTACATCTTCCAACCCTGCACTCAACTCCCCGCTGTCTCCGTTTAAATCCCCGCTACCCGTTTGCCCTATACCCAACAACAAAACTGCACATCCCCTCCCCTGCCCGCTGCCATCCACATCCCTCCCTGATTCTCCTCTGCACAATTCTCCATCCTACGTCAAGACCCCACAACCGTCCCCGACCAAACACCCGTCACGCAGTCTCTATCCTGGCCTGGCCGGCCTGGAGTTTGCACCTTACATCCACATCGAGAACCAGCCCAATGGAGGAGCTTTGGTGGCTCACGCCTACACGTCGCAGCTCTCCACTCTCTCCATGGGCCAACGGCAGAGGTTTGCCCAGGAGTTTGTCACCTTGGCCTTCAGTGAGGACTCATCACAGGTACAGCATACTTTAACACCATCTGCCAGTTGTCTGCACTGCGAACAGGTAGTTGTAGCACTTGAAGGACACACACATAAACATACTATATGTATAGTATGTGGTGATTCAGCACAACATGGTCACAACAACATATAGCTATATTATTTATATATGTGTATATACAAACAACACAAACAACTTGGTTTACACTTAGACACTATGTCACGGCACACATAGTTGATGTATCAAATAAGTTCTATGAATGTGGAACTGTCCAGCACCCTTGAAATTAAGTGCCCTACTGACAAACTGTAGCGACTCCTGCACTTGAATACACGAATGCACATAGAATGTAATATTTGATTGAATTTGGAACACTGTCTGTTTTCCAGGCAGCTCATTACGTCATGGGCATTGTTCACGGCGAAGCCAGCTACCTTCCTGACTTTTTGGACTACTTCTCTACCAAGTTCCCCTCGGCTCCAGTCAAGATGGAAATACTGGGAAAGAAGGACATAGAAACCACCACAATGGCTAATTTCTACAGCCAGGTTAGTCTCATAGAAAGTCACACACAGGAGTACACTTTCAGTACTTTGGTTCATGTAGCAGTTAACACGTAGCACAGAACAGATGGCGAACACTCACAGAGGAAGTGTATAGAGAAAACAGGGACAAATGCGTGAAAAAGAGCAAGATACTGCTTCCTTTTAGTCGTTTTGAAGTGTTTCTGAATACTAGGCCAGTTGAAGAACTTTAAAGAACACAGGTGAAATTACATGCTGTTATTTTGAAGCTCTGTGTTTGTTCATCATAGTATTTCTTACATAGTCACTGATGGTCAACCTGTGTGTGTGTGTGTGTGTGTGTGTGTGCACGTGCGTGTGCTTGCCTTGCCTTTAAGTGGAACACGGAGCCCACTAAAAGAGAATCTTAAGATAAGATAGAATTTCTCTAACTGTCAACTTAAAAGTTGTAAGTTGTTAAAAGTTGTATAAATGTTGTACCTGCACAGTAAAATCTCCTTTGCCTGACTCGAATATAGTCAAATAATAATGCCTCAAACGTCACATGTCTACATAAAACAACAAGACAAGACCCGGAGCAAATAAAACTTCAAATCATTCCGATATGACAAAAAAAAAGCCTGAAGACACATTATATCCAGTGATCCCCTTAGGACTGAAGACTATGACTTAGATGGTGTGAGTCCAAACGTGCACAAAAAGGTGTTGTTACCTTTTGATATGACAGAAATAGGAGCAGCTGGGGGTGAATCTCCTTCTGACCCGTTTGAGTGCAACTGGAAGAACCAGAAATGTGTATGTTTTGTTTTCGGCGTCCGTCTGCTTTGTCTCCTCTGACCACAGTGGCACAGATACAGCAGCTATTCAGTGTTCACAGTTATCCCACGTCTGGAGTTTACTAATGAAAAGCCTTTTGTCACCTCAAGTCTCCTGAGTGGTTTTACATGGAGGAACTGTCTGCTCTCTTTTCAGCGAGTGCAGACAGCACCAACGACCGCACTGTGTGTGGGGGCATGTGCTGGTGTGTGTCTTCCTCTGGTTGTCTATTATGAAATATTCATGCTGTCTGTTGCATCAAAAACGAGATGCTGACCTCTGCATGATTCCACACACTTTAACCATATAACAACAGAGAGACTGAACCATGTTTGCTGCAGACTGACACCGGTCCCTTGAGTGTTTCTCATACAGTCGACGTCATTGTCCCCCAGTCTTGTTCATATTTCGGCCCACCAGCTCTCAGCAGTGACCTTGGTAACCAGACATAGTCTCCTCACAGATTGGCGTGTATGCATCAATAAATACCCAGACACACAGGTGTTCCCTACGTGTCTTTCACTTTACATCCAGCTGTCGCTCTCTTTGCTTCTCTGTCCCAGTCACCCATGAATGCATTGCTGTTTTTTTGTGATGTATGACAGTGATAGAGAAAATATGTAGTGTATATTTAAAATGTGTGTTTTTGTATGAGTGCTGTTGTTGATGATCAGAATATTTATTATCAACGAGGAGGAGGATTATGGCAGATTATAGAACTCAATTTTCTAACTAGCACAGCCCCTCAGTCAATGCATGATGTTCTTGGAGAGGGAGGTAATGTAAGCATTCCTGGGTATAATAATGTAGCTCCGTCATGGGGTTGAATAGAGGCTAATGGACAATAGATGGAGACTCAGACTGACTTATATGTGTCACTCACTTCGGTATGTCACATGATAGTTAGCATGTAGATTCAGATTAAAGCCAGTGAGGGCTGTTTGCAAGCACCCCTGTCGCTACACATCCACTGCCTGAGCTCTGACACTAACCTGGAGGTATCACAGTTCCATTTGTCGCAGCTGGAAAACAAGCAGTGATGTTGTCAGCTTTGTCTGAACTGCATTTATCAAGGATCTACAAAGCTGGCAGCCAACGATGACGTCGCTTCTCTTCCCACTTCATTCTAGTGTGTTTTTGTCAGTATGCAGAGGGAGTAATTATGTAAGAAAAGTGTGTGTGATCATGTTACAGAAAGCAGTCAGCAGCCAGAAGCTTTGTTGTGACGCAGCCAAAGCAGAGGACTTAGTCTAATAGACTTAGGAGCACAGAGACTGAGCAGCCGAATGAGTTAGAACAAGAGACACAAAGAGGCCGGATACAGAGAACAATGCTGTCTGGCACTCATTGGTCAGAGCGGTCAGAGGTCAGATGGAACCACTAGATGACATGAATTCAAGGGAAAGTTGACACAGAATGAATGTGTTGATTGTGTCAGTCAGTTATGTGGGTAGTATATGATGATATCGTACAATCAGTTGTTGTACACGTTCTTATACAAGTGAATATCTGGCAGTTGTCAGGATGAGAATCTGATGAGTTTGCTCAGCTTTGTTGTTTTTTATCTCTTTTCATTTCACACAGCTCAGTCTGATGTGGTTACAGTGGATCCCTGGTGTCTGGTACCTTCACGTACATGCCAATGCAGAGTAATTCACACACTCAAATTAGAACCTCACATAATTAGCAGATTGCTCCGTTTGCTGTAAATGGTATCAAATTGTCCAATTTGTGGAGTTGTTGAAAATACTGTGAAAATGAACTTCATCATCAGAGTACAACAGCAGGTCAAGTCTCCTTTTCCTTTTTCTCCATCTGTCAGGTTCGTGGGCTCACTGCTGCACTAATCTAGGTTTGGGTGAAGAATCCCATCAATATTTAATTACACAGATTTTATGAAGTCCACAATCAGAATAATATGATTTATGCAATCTTCTTTTTTTTCTTGGAGCCCCTCAAGGGTCCCCGGATACTACATGGAGAACCATGGCTTTAGACCGGATCATTGTCTTAAGTTCAGCCAGTGTTATTTGAGCATGTTCGTCCACTCAGGGATTTCTTGTCAATTTTTCCATAACCCAGTTGTTCTTCAGCTGAACTGGCCTTCAAGCAGTAAACAAATCCAATGAGCTGTCAGAAGTCAATGTGGCTTTGTCTAAGGGTACCGAAGCTAAAACATTTAGGCTACAACTGCCCTTAACACCAGTGCAAGACAAACAAATGTTCTATCACAGTCATAGCAGTCCGCCAGTGTACCATAGTTAACGTTGTAATTACTTAAAACCCAGTGTAATGTGTGTTTGTACACAGGTGAAGAAAACCTACAGTCACGGTACGTACAGAGCCGGGGCGATGAGACAGATCAGCCTCGTGGGAGCTGTGGATGAAGAAGTCGGGAATTATTTCCCGGAATTTCTCAGCATGCTGGAGGAGTCACCCTTCCTGAAGGTGAGGACAAAATGAATGACAGTAATGCTGAGCAGCTGCAGAAGGGGCGAAGGGACAGAGATCGTACCATGAATATTACTTCAGATGGATGGGAGACGACAACGCTGACAATGTGGTGCTGTAGTGTCTGTTTGCTGCGTCGCTACTGTGAAGCACTCAGAGCTGGTGTCGTATGTTGAATGTCCAAAGATGAACCTCCTCTCGTGCTTCTAGTCCACGAAGGACTTAAGCTGTGTTTTGTTCAGGGGGGGAGTGTTTCTACTTCAGTATAGATTGCAGCTTTGAAAGGAGAAACGTTGGTGAACAACTCAAACGGGGAGAAAGCTCCAGCTTTGATAATGTCTGCTCTTTTTTCCCCTCCTCTCCCCCGGCTGGTGGGCTGCAGCGGACTCTTCCATGGGGAACGTTCTCCAGTCTGAGGCTGATGAATCCCACCGAGAGTGACGACGGTCCCATTATGTGGGTCAGACCTGGGGAGCAGATGATACCTGTAGCTGATATACCAAAGTCTCCTTTCAAAAGAAAACGGTGAGCCCGCAAGGACAATTCACACACCTGTTCACCGAACTGAAAAGAAAAATTGCACTTCAATGAGAAGACTTGAGATGAGAATGAGAGATGTTGGTGCTTGTGGAGGTTGCTGGTGCTGGCGTAGTGATTTGTATGCGTGCGCTTTTGTGCTGTCTGTGTGCAACCCATGAAAAATGTCCCGAAAAAAAAAAACATAAAACAATGGAAGCAGCAGCCGCAGCAGCATGAAGCCTTGTTGTCTCTGCACTGTGCCGGATGAGGCATTTACACCCTCTTGGTTTGTGTCACACACAAGCATCAGGCGAAGCTGGAGAGAGAAAAAGTGTGTGTGTGTGTGTGTCTGTGTATTTGCTCTGAGCGGTATGTGGCTCACCACTTGGATGAGATCATCGTTATGTTAATAGAGTCGACATCAGACGCTACTTCACAGCGTAGCCGCTGACACCCAGACACATTCCGCTGTGAATCCTCTCTCTCCTGCTCTGTTGGTTTTCACACCAGTCATTACTTTCAATTATTAGTATTGAAAGCAAATTGCAGCCTGTTCACCTGTTCTGTTGCATCATTACATCGCTTTGTTTAGTGTTTGGCTGCCTGGAGAAAATTGTGACTTTGAGAGAAATCATCTGTATTTATGTTTCAAATCTTTTGTATTTTCATTCAGTCATATTTCATTGACAGATGTACATTCCATGCGTCATAGTAGTAGTAAATAGAGAATAACATAAATATAGATTTCCGTTTGTGAATTGTGACAAGGTGTATCTGTTATCTAGTAGGTTAACACAAACAGGGGAAAGAAAAAGCATCTTATCTGTGTTTAAGTGGTTTAAACATGTTCCTGTCTCATCCCAGTCTTCGGTAATAGACTACAATGACTGTTAAAGCACTGTAGTTTCCCTGTTTTATTTCTCTTTTCTCCTCCTCTCTGCGTCCATTTTCACTCCTCCACTCCCACGCTGTGTCCACTCCACTCTTCCCTTGCTCCCGCTAAATATCTGCGATGATTTCACTTCTGATCGGCCCTTATTTTCTCCACTTCTCCCTCCTCTCTCCTGTTCCCAGCAGATTTACTAGCGTGAATGGTGCTGTCATGGTGTTTTAAAGGAAAGCGTGAACCGTCGCATTAGTAGAGTACAAACATGTGCGCAGTCTCTCTGTACGCTGTGTTAAAGGAAGATCTACTGCTGCCGCTTTCCTGATGTGAAAAGGTCAAGCTGTTTCGCATTTCTGACAGCTCTGAGACTCTTAGTCTGCGATTTCAGCATGATTATAGTGGCCAGGACGATGAAAATAAACCAAAATATCTGAGCTTTAGTGAAAGATGGCAGTGCTTCCAGGGATTTGCTGTAATTGCACGGTAACAGCAGTGGAACTGGCCTGCACCAGTTGTACACGCAGAGCGCTGATGCAGAGTGTGCTGCTGTTGTTTTGTTCAAATAAAGATGACAAACAACAGCCCAGATGAGTCCTCTGAGAGCCTGTGGGCTTACAGGGAGATGTCAAACAGCAGCCTGGTTGGTTAGAGCAGGAACTGTGATGGAGGGATCAGTTCAGAGTCTCTTTCTTTCAGGCCGATGCTTTCAGTGGTGCTATGGTTTTCCATGTAAACAACGATTTATTTTCCAACATGGCGACTTAATTTTCACACACAAGTCAGTCAGTGAGTCAGAGATTAGTCCCACATAGCTTCCAGACTTCAGAGGTGAAGAAAACAGACTGTTGACATCTACTCCAGCTCTGACGCCATGAATCACTGTGTGGACGTGTTGTGGAGGTCACTGTGGTTTGGATTACATGGTTCGCACAGGAAATACTGTTTGTGCTGTCCTGCATGCTGTGGGAAAGCCCAGTTCTAAAGTATCATCAAGGCTTTTTTGCTGTTTTCTGTTATGACAAACGGGGCTGTTACTCAACCAATCAGTCACATTACTGAAGGGAAACTCGTGAGCGTGTGAGATGTCAATCACATGTCCACCCTGCCAGGTGTGCTGCAGCTTACTACTGTAACAGCATTTGGCGTCAGAGCAGGTGGTTCCCTCTCACTTTCTTCTCCATTCCCAGCTCACTCCTTCTCCTCTGCCACCCTTTTCAATCCTTAGCCCTTGCACCCCTCCCTCATTTGCCACTAAACTCACAGGAATCTGTGGAGTCGACCTTCTTGCAGCACGCAGTGCCACAGATAGATTTCAACTGTCTCTCTCTGTGCATTCTGCCCTCCTCCCTTTACAATGTCTTTTCACTGTTTCACCTACCGCTTTTCCTGCTTCACCGCCTGCAGCCAGCTCTTAGACAGGGCTGTGTGTGCCTCTTCCCTCTTATCTCTGAATGAATGAATGAATGCACAATTCAGTGTTCAGCAGTCGTCTTCTTCCCGCTCGTCTGGAAGGAACCCCTGTGAGTGTGTGTTTCCCCTCCTGTTTGAATCTGACTGCAGCTCCAGTGTGAGTCACTGATCCAGTACTGAGCTGACTGCAGTTCTTCCTTTGTACGACAACACGTCTGGCTTCTCTGCTTTTCCCCCTCAGCATTCCAACTTGAAGTGTGCACATGTGTAGTCTGCTGCTTGTGTTTTCTTTACTCTCTACTATATGAAATGCTAATTCAGATATATACAGATACTCTGATATATATTCTGTCTTCTACTCTGACATTGAGTGTTTTAAATAAATGTATGTGTTTGTGTGTGTATATATTATTTATGAATATATTTGTAGGACTAAAAAAGCATTAGTCTAAATTCAACATGTATTAATAACTAAAAGATGAGTGTAAAGTAACTGTGGCGTGGACCATAACATTGTGCTGTGCGTCTGCTATTTCCCTCCGCTGCAAAGCTCTTAATATTCATCCATCATGACATGAGGGTGTTTCATAATGTCCACACATGCATGTTTTCATCAGCGGCATCAAAGCCCTTCTGTCATCCTCTGTGCTCCTGTGGTCGTCCACACCGGATTCGGGGGCTCTCAGCAGAGATAAGAATGCCAGTAGAGTGCCGGGTGCTTTTATTTTGCTACAGTAGGCAGGAAAGAAAGAGATAAACAGACTGGTAGTCTTTTGCTTTTGTAATTTCCACCGTAGGGATGTGGAGATGGAGGCAGAAGAGAAAGCTCCACTTCAAAAACCTTGTCACTCCACTCAAAGAGTAATCATCTCTGTCCTCTCTCAGCTCCACCAATGAGGTGAAGAACCTCCTCCAGTCTCTGCCGAGGACCAGTGAGCCCAGAGAGATGCTGTTCGAGGACAGAACTCGAGCCCACGCCGATCACATCGGACAGGGCTTTGAACGTCAGACCACAGCGGCCGTCGGGGTGCTGAAGGCCGTTTGCTTTGGAGAAGGGTACGGCGATCACAAGCCGTTTTGACGCTGCTCGTCTACCAGCCGATATCACATCATCTGTCTCCTCCATCCCTCGTTTTCAGCTCCGAGCCTCCTCGTGTAACCAAAGATGTGGTGTGCTTCCACGCTGCTGATTTCCCCTACGTGGTACAGAGGCTGCAGCTGGACCTGTATGAACCTCCGCTGTCTCAGGTGTCGTTACACGCATGAGAACACCCGCGTTAATGTCCACGGCTCAAACAGGACGATAGAATCATACTGAATAACGATCCTAATTAAAAATAATTACCCCACCAGTGAATGCTCAGCGTCCAACAGTGAATGTGTTAAGTTGTTGCAAAGGCATGTTGGATGCTGCCACCTGGTGGAGGCAATGTAGAACTGAAGCACAAGCAGTTGGAATTCTGTGACTTTTATTGTCAGTGTTTTAAAAAAAAAAAGATACAGAGCAGTACCTTTGCAGGAATATATGAAAAAGATAAACAGTGGGTTACAAAAGTGTGAATTATAAATAGAACAGATGGTTTTATGTGCAGTAAAAATGACTGAATGTAAATAATATGTGTGTGGGTGGGCTTACTTTTCCAGTCCAGGAACCATAAGACAAAAGAAGAAACTTTCAATGAAATTTGAGAAAGCACTCAAGATTAGATTATCACAACTATTAGAAATGACACTTAGGATTTTTTCTTAACAATGTTTTATGAATCAGGCCCCTGCATGTGTAACATGTTTTGTTCATGTAAGTAAAAACAAAAAGCAGCGTAGACGCTTTGATCCAACCTCATTCAGAGGCAGAGATGATGAAGAGCCTTTGCCCCTCACCCCCAACCCTCCTCCGCTGTAATTGCAGTGTGTGCAGTGGGTGGACGATGCCAAACTGAACCAGCTGCGCCGAGAGGGCATCCGCTACGCCCGCATCCGCCTGTGTCACGATGACATCTACTTCATTCCCCGGAATGTGGTCCACCAGTTCAAGACCATGTCAGCTGTCTGCAGCCTGGCGTGGCACGTCCGCTTACAACAGTATCACCAAGAAGAGGGGGAGCAGGAGGGAGAGCAGGAGGAAGAGCAGCAGGGGGAGGAGAAGCAGGTTGAGTTTAAGGAGCTGGGAACTGTGGAGCTGGAGGGAAAGAAAGATGAAAAGCAAGTAAAGGAGGAGGAGTTGACAGAAAACAGGACGTTGCCAGCTGTGAAACTGGAGGAAGATGTTCATCATCCTCCTCAGCGCCAGCATCCCCTTACTCTGTCAGCGGATGTGACCAGCGACAGAGAGGAGGAGGAGGAGGAGGAGAGGAGGAAAGACGGAGGGACACCCAAACTCCCAGGTTCACCTCAGGCGAAGGTGAAAGTAGAACTACCAACAGCTTCCCTCTGCAAGAGCCAGTCACCTTCACCCCTTACACCTCTGCCCCCTGTGGCCGCTCCTCATCCTCAGGATGCAAAACCCAGCGCAGCTCCACACCACCACCACCACCACCACCATCACCAGCACCAGCACCAGCAGCAGCCACAGCCAGACAACCAAACGTCGTCTTCCTCCCATTCAGCTCCCAAATCCCCCGTCTCAGCCTCAGCTACCGTTCCTCCCGCGCTCCACTCTCTCTCGTCTACCTCTCCTCCTCGTCCCACACCATCAGCCTCCTCTTCGTCGTCATCGCCGACGCGCTCCAAGCCCGCCGTGGATTCTCACGCAGCCCATCCGCCCCCCTCCGTTCCCAGCGCGTCTTCGTCCTCCCCGCTGCCTCCCTCCTATCCGCCGCAGCCGGACGTCGCGCCCGACACGTGGATGCAGACAGACGCTCGAGTGTCGCGCAGGCCTCAGGACGGCGGCGCGGGGGCTGCGACCGTACTGACGCACTGCGACGCGCGGACACACGCGCCGCCGGAGAAATGGACGTACGGCGACGGCTTCAGCTGGTCGTCCATGGAGACGCACGTCCACCC